>JAWMRA010000162.1:30369334-30471614 GCA_035584735.1 Pseudotriccus pelzelni
TCCCTACAGGGCACAAGGATTCCTGCAGGGCACAAGGATCCCTGCAGGGCACAAGGATCCCTGCAGGGCACAAGGATCCCTGCAGGGCATAAGGATCCCTACAGGGCACAAGGATCCCTACAGGGCACAAGGATTCCTGCAGGGCACAAGGATCCCTGCAGGGCACAAGGATCCCTGCAGGGCACAAGGATCCCTGCAGGGCATAAGGATCCCTACAGGGCACAAGGATCCCTACAGGGCACAAGGATTCCTGCAGGGCACAAGGATCCCTGCAGGGCACAAGGATCCCTGCAGGGCACAAGGATTCCTGCTCCTGCCTCCACCCTCGCACTGCTGGGCAGTGCAAGCCTTGGGGGCTGGGACTAAACCCTGTGGCTCTTCTGCCTTTGCCCGTGAAATGAGGAAAAAACTAAGAGGACCCAAATATCTAACTCCCTTTTTTTTTTGTTTTTAAAATTTCAGCCATGAAGACACGAATTATACAATGTGCAATTGTATATTTGTTATTACACATCACAAAATTATACAATTTTCACAATATTAAATACAGAAGTGTTTTCACCAGATTTATCTTTGCGATTTGCACGGTATTTCTTCACAGACAAGAGGATGGCCATTTCTGACTGAAGCACTGTGAAAGCCAAACCAGAGGACAGTGAGTGATGTGCTTTTCAGACAGATCATAGGCCAGTTTAGGACATTGCTGATTGCTAAAACACACCTCATCATTCACAGACACTTCAATATAGCACTGAACAAATAATTAATTTTATTTCCCACCTGACAGATGTACAGGGGGAAAAAAGGTCTAAATAAAAACTTTTCAAAAAATATTTGGCAAACTTAAATAATTAATTTCAGTTTGGTTTTTTTGTTGTTTTTTTTTTTTTGTTTTTTGTTTTTTTTTTAATTCAAATAGAAGGAAGTTTCCAAGAAGTTTCCTAGAAAAGCAGAAGAACCATTCAGCAGGAAGGAAGATGAGGAGCAGTTATCTCTTGTCCTGAAGCAGCTCCTGATGCCCTTTGCCCATGCACCCCCATTATGGGAACTCAGAATGTTGCTGAGAAGTTCAGCAGAGCCTCTGCACAAAGTGGCCAATATCTGGAGCAGCTCAGCTCCTCTCCAGAAGCTGTTGCCAGCAGGGCAAGAAAAGCAGCAGCTGTCTCCACATCAAGATACTGGGTTTTATTGACCTACTTTGGTTTACAGGCCAGAATATTGTATTTTTGGTTTACTTTAGTGTATATTCAGGTCAGAGATTATGAAGGTCTGTGCATATTCCAATGTTCCTGCTGCTGGAAGTAGCAGCCTGCAGCAAGGCAATGGAGGGGGAAGGTGCATTAACATTTGCAGCCGTGCCAACCTGGTTCCTGAGCCGTTCTTTCTGCAAATAGACAAAAAAATACAGCTGTCAATTTTATTTGCCAAATGAGAAAATAAATACTCCTGAGTATCAGAGCTGGTGTGGACGTAGAACGACTTCTTCTTTAAGCCTTGAGGAAATTGTTTTGGGCAAGGGCTCGTGGGGGGGTTATTTTGTTGGTTCGTTACTTTTGAAGTCAGAATAAAAGGAGTTTGCAGCCCTCTCCAGGACCAGCAGCACCTGCCTGGGAAAGGTCTCTCAGCAGCAGCTCCCCGGAGTGACAGGGAGCAGCCGTCATTAAAGAGAGAGCAAACCTGAACACGTGCACCTCAGCTTGTAGGAGATTGTTCTCTGCGCTGGAGCCACAGCAAATGAGACCCCGTGGAGCTGGAATTGCCATCCCGGTGCGAGGGACGTGAGGCTTCAGCTCCCGGCTGTTTGGGAGTGCAGGCCATGGAATTTTCCTCCGTTCCAGGAAAAGCAGTTTTCCAGGGAGGAGCGTTAACAAGTCACTCAGTCCTCCCCTCTGAGTGAGAGGAAAAGGAGCCGCAGGAGATGTGAGCTGGAGCACCCTGAGCAGTCCAACCCTCAAACTCCCTCCTCAAACACGGATGGCGTATCCAGGGAAAGCTGGGGAAGCCATGCAGTCCTCAAAGAGCTGTGCTCTCCCAGTTTGAGGAGGAAAGCAAAGCAGAACCAGCACTACATTTATCTGCCAGTGCTCAAATTAAGAGCAGAAATAAGATTTTCACTGTAATGACAAATTAACTCTTTCTTTCATATTTTTATTAAAATAAGCATCCTCTCTCTTTTAACGAGACCTGACATATGCTTACATAGATACAACACACCCTGTAACCTAATCTGCTAGCAATCTTGAAGCAATTAACTCCTTCTAATCTTTAGCTAACAAAGCCCACCATGCAAAAGGTCCCTGGAGAACAACACTCCAAAGGCTGCCGTTAAGCTCCCTCTGACTAGTTCTCTATTATTTGGTGTGTAGGAGCTCATTGGAGTGCTCAGAGAGCAGGGATTCGTTTGAAACAACAAAGATGAATCATCACAGATCATAAGATCTTCATTAACTCCTTATTTCTCTACTAATTAACACAAAAGAAATTACTTGAATGGTTGACAGGCAGCGAATGACCCACAGCTCAGTGGTTAATAGGATGCAAATGATGCCTAATGAGGGTCTCTAGCTGCAGTCTGGGCATCTGGCCTACTATTTTTGTTGGGGACTCAGGGTGGGTTTGAGATGAAAACACTTTTAACCAATAGCACAGGCTGCTCCTGAGTTCATACGAAAATCTATGAATTTATGGGTCCAGCACACATAAGAATTAGCTTAACTACTCATCAACAGGTTTGTATCCACATAAAGAAATTCAGAGACAAGACGTCTTGCCTTCCATGAGACACAGCAACCCTAATTAAATATTTTATGGGCTGATTTCTTTTTTTTTTTTTTGTTATTGTTTTATCCTGGGCAATAAAAATAGTTAGTTGACAGTTTCCTAATGACCTCTCAGTTTACCAGGGAGACAGATTGCCAAAAACTGTGATATTGGCCTTTAAAAGACTTCATCCAAATCTGTGTCCCATCTCTAACAGAAAACAAATTTGGGTTGCTCCATATTTTTTTTCAAAAAAACTATTTCCAGCTGAGTCTTTCTGATTAATTAACAGGCTTTCAGGGAAGAGACACAGTACCACTAAAATTTCCGCAAGTCCCTCCCTCACTCACAGGAAATTCTGGAGCAGCTTCAGGTTGAACTTTTAATTCAATCACTTCTGTGTTGTACCTTTTCCTCTGCTTCTTCCATGTCCACCCAAAAGCCAGGGCCGGTGCCAGAGTGAAGTGTGGTGATTTCCTCTGTGTGCACACGCCTGCCGTGGCCTCAGGACGGGCTAAATTCCCCGGTTTCTCACCACCCTCCAGCCAGAGGCCACCAACCTTTCCAGTGTGGTGGCACAGCCACTCCCCTAATCGCTTTTCTTACTGACTGCACGAGTCGAGCTGACTGAATAGGTTGGAACAGGTTAAACAGCAGAGCTTTGCTGCCACAGATCGCTTGGAGAAAGGGGTAGAGAGCGTTTGCACCGCTCTTTTTCAGTGCCAAGGGCGCTTCTGAGGCTGCCTGGAGGATGCTCCTGCTCGGGGAAAGAGGTGCTGAGGTGTATAGGGCACTCACCCACGGACTGGGACGTGCCTTCAGCTGGGACAGACTTGTACCTGTCCTTTGGGGCTGTTGGTCAACCGCTTTTGGTACCAGCTCCCACCTCTCTGCGCAGGATGCACCTTCGTGGCAGCTTCTCTGCCACCCACGCTGCAAAAGGAGTCGTTCCTCCAGAGGTGCTGCTTCTTTTTGGCATCGTTAAACCCAAGAGAACAGGTTTGCTATTTAGTGGCCCGTTTTAATTAACGTCTTTGAATACTGCCTCTCGTGCTTCAAACCAGCCGCTGAGCAGGACCGTGAAGTGAAACGGATCTGAAGGACTTGAAAGGAAAAGCGAAAACTGCTTTAATTTTGTAGGTGGATTAATATGGGAAAAACAAAATGGAGTTCTTTATTTAAAGATATAAAATTTGAATGTGGTTATTCTGTCTCAAAAGACTCCGCAATGGCAGTGGGGTACTGATAGTGTCTCCCACGTGCAAATTCTGTTTCAGGTGCCCAAAGTCTGTTTTGATTTTCCAGCCACACCTACGGTACTTTATCTGAAAAATCTTACTGCGTTTATATTCTTTAAGGATCACTGCTATACGAGATGCAGCAATCGATACACTCTTACTAAATAAGCACAGTTACAGTTGTGTGAGAAAGGCAAACATTTAACATCTTCTCGAGCTCTCTTTTTTTTTTTTAAATAATAGCTGCCATTTTGTTATGCGGAAAAAACCCCCCCGCACTGGAACAGAAAATACCTTTTCTTTACCGTTAACTCAAGTGCCTTTTGCGACCGGACTTGTCTGTCCCGCATTGGCCTTTTCAGCCATCAGCGTGCTTGTAGCAAGCGTGGGTAGAGCCCTTCCCAAATCTTCGTTCGCGAAGCCCAGCCATGATGATGATGAACTCAAGTCGAAATAAAAGAACCCCGAAGCCCTGGCTGAGCAGTGAGCCGGCCCTGCAAACCCCTTACGTTTCCCATTCCTGTCCGTGTGCCTCCAGGAAGCGCCAGCCTAGGACCATGCAGCCACGTATCCTTCCCACTCCAGCTTTTCCTTGGATGCCTTCCACCCCGAGACGGGCAGCAGAGCTGCAGCACTGCCGGGCTGACGTGCACGAGGCACTCAAAGCTGGTGTAACGTCACCTTTGCTGGACATGGGGCTGCTCATCCCGAGGCACTTCAGGGATTAATGAAATGAAATTGTTTTCGGACTCGCTGCACTCTCTCTTATCTTTTAAATCCGTAATGTCCCACAGAAGGCAAAATGTAGTCATTTTAGTCAGCGGCCTCTCATTAATTTTCTACCTTTGGGGGAATGTTCATTTACAAAAAGGGGGACTGTGTGGAGGCTGAGCTCATCACGTTGCTTTTCTCTTCCAGAGCTCAGCACGGCACAGCAGGGACAGAAGCGGAACACGCTTCAAACGACAGCGTTCTTCCAGGGGGGCTGCACGGCTCAGCTGGGTCTGCAGCTACACACACCTTCATAGATATATTTTTTAGACATGTGTGTTTGCACACACATACATACAAACCTATGGAGTCGTCAATTTTGAAGATAATCTTTCAGGTTAAGTATTTTTCCCACATTAAATAGATAATTATCCCCTCCTTTTCTTCCTCTGTCCCCAGACACCAAACAAGCTGGATTTTTGCTTCATGTATTATTTATGGAATGGAATTAATATGCAGATTCACAAAAACTTAAAAACTCATAATTATTCATAAAGGGCTTTAAGGTTATTTAGTACATATTTATGAAACTTTATGTTTGCTAGGAACTGTGTTTGAAAGTGCTATGGAAGGGTGTTGACTGAGGTTAATTACTAGCATGGAGAGTAATCTGAAAATGATCAAACTCTTTGAATGAAAATATTTGTCAGTATTTCTGATCTATATTTAAGTGAAGTAATGGACATCAATAGCCTTGCAAATATAATCGGAAATGGCTCTGCAAGAAAGAAGATATGCATATCTAATGCAAACAACCAATGAGGAAAATGTCTAGTTAGCCACCTTTGATCGCTTGGCAAATGTAATAAATGACAGAGATTTATCCTATTTGTTGTCCATCTGTGTTGAGTTACGTTCTTATACAAATAGGCTCCGGTCTAGAAAATATTAGCAGCAATTTAAGGCAGCCAGAGTCTTCCAATCTTTTCTGGACCAAGATTCAGAAAGAAGGTGAGAGCTCTTCACGATAGCCAAGATTTCTCCAGAAGTTACTTAGGATAAGTGCAGGCAGTATGTAAATAATACATTATATTGGGTTTATATTTACATAAATCTTTCTGTCTTATGCATAATTAACCTCCTTTCTAATAGGTTGGAAACCTATAAAACATGTTACGGGTTACGTGATGCCAAACAAGCAGCAGCGGCAGCAATTCGGGAAGGGAGGAGGCACCCAAAATACTGGTAGAGCTATAATGCTGGTCACAGTTATGAGGATGATTGATTTTATCCCCTTAATGAGTCCAGTGACACCAATGGAGGCGTAGGGCACGTGAGTGGGTCTGTGAGGGCTCACAGGGCGAGAGGGGCTGTGATGGCTGTGGGGTGCAGTGACCCTGAGTGTGGCACACAGGTACAACATGGCATATATTATTACTTTCATACATGTGGGCCTTACTCACTCAGCCCATGCTTTGCTTCAGATATGGATCAGTTGATGAGCTTATCACCCAGAATCTATTGCGTATAAATAAATGTATGTGCAGCAATTTGTTTGACCATACCACGTTAAAGCAGTGAAAAAATACTAGACAGCTGTAGATACTGATTAAACAGCAAATGATACCTAAGTCACTGGCAGTGTTTTGGCATGGGATGCTTTGGGAACTGCTCTAGAGACACTCCAGGTACTGTTCCCATTCATCCTTTGGTGTTTGAAGGCACAGGATTCCCTTACAGCCCACTGAAGAGTGTTTTGCACTCATTTAACTGTGGACACAGTTCTCTCTCTTACCCCCTCCCAGGTAAATGTGCCTGCATCACTGCTGAGGTGTCCCTAGTTGTATGAGCAGCAGTTCATGGAAGTTGCTTTCTTGGGGTTGTGCATTAGGAATCACAACTCTGTTTTTGCCAATAGAGTCAAAATGCTGCAGAAATAATAACAGGCTGCCACCCCTTCATCCAGCACCCGCACGGCTGGGGTGTCAGGATGAGGGTTTTTTCTTCCACTACTCTTGCTGTAGCTCTGGAACTGCAAGTGTGGCATCAGTTCTCTGTCTTCCCTGCTTTGCAGAGCCAGACATTTGTCAGATGAATATTTGGACTCTTTTTGTGAAGTTAAACCCACCGACAAGCCTAGTCTTTCTTCATCACATTCTGCAGATCACCTAAAGGAGGTTACAGGACGCCCACTCCAAAGCAACAGGGCTTTGAGCACAAGCAGGTAAATGTGTGATATCTGCAACCACCACCACGCTGTGAAAAATTCACCTGGTGTCTCAGGGTGAATTGACCTGTGTCAACAAGAGCCGAGTGTGTTTGGGGTGGATTGTGTCTCTGCTGCACAGTCTAAGAGACTCCTGTATTTGTGCAAGGGGAGGGGGGGGAATGTTCTGCTGAAGGGACATCTTTTTGGCATCCCTGGATTCCTCCATCCGACCTCAAGGGCTCCACAGGTACCCCCGTGTCCCTCAGCAGCTCCTCAGTGACCCCAGCTCCGAGGCTGTTTCTGTGCCTGTGTCCTGCTGTGGGCTGTTACAGAGAGCCATAAATCCAATCACCAATCCAGGGTCTATCAGCCTTTTCCTCTTCTGCCATGACCCTACTCTGAGTCGAGGGAGCGTGGTTATCTGACAGGGCTAGGGAGGAAAAGGGGCCAGCATGGCCCTCTGCCACACAGCAGGGCAGATCATCAGAAAGTCTCTTTCTTCCCCTGTTTATGAGGGAGCAGTCCTTGCCAAAGTTATTTTGAAATAAATGGAACAATAATATAGCCATAATAGTTGCCCTAAGTGCAATGACTATAGCCTGGATAGATTTGTAATCTCTTTTAATAAATACATTAAATTATTTGAAATAATGTCCTATTTGCCAACAGCTTATTCCATAAATATATATGGAATATAAAATAGGAGAGATTCCCTGACATAATTAAAATTGTACAGCCAAGTAGGAGGCAGGGAACAGTGTTATCTTTCCAGCTGCAAACTATTTTACAGAAATATTTCTCCCAGACAAGCCTTCTATTTACCTTTAGGGATGGTATAATTGCATATTGAAAGCAGTGCAGCTCTGAGGCAGTGATGGCTGGTGTCTCCATCTTCTATGCCCCGCTCCAAGGGGAGCTCAGTCAAATAAACCACAGCTCCCTTCTTGCCAGTGTCAAGCCTTCTCACTGCTCCAGGCACCTGCACAGAGAGAACCCCAAATGCTACACAAAGATCTCCTTCACCTTGCAACAAACACACCCCAGGGTGGCCTGGATGTTCCCCCTTCCCCGTGGCAATGGGTAAAATGCCACAAAAAAAGCCATTCAGGTACTCAGCCATGCTCAAGGTCCTCACCTGGGGGCTTGTTCCTCACACTCATCATCCCCAGAAGATCCAGTGCTCTCCCAGCAGAGGTGGCTGTACCTGAGTGAAGGATGGGAAGGTTTTTACCCTCTGTGCAGACTGACTATTAGACAGGTTGTTATACGCATTGTTCAAGTGGCTTAAAAACATTACTTCAAAGGATTAAGTCTGCACTACAAAAACTATCAGTTACACAGTGAATTATTGATCAGAACTATTCTTAACTTCTAAACTGTTGTGTTTGGAGCATTGGTGATTTATGCACAGGATAGCACAACAAAGAATGCATCAATGGCATTTCAGTATCTCATACCGGATATTACATCCTCCCACCTAGAAAAGCCTATTGATAACACAAAATTTTCACTGCCTCAGAAAATTCCTTGTCTCTTTGCACCATAAGCTGAGAGTAATTTAGCTCTAAAGTTTAAGATCACCAGTAAAAAAGTAAATAACTAGAATCAGCAGAACTTCCCAGACTCGTGCAATTTCAGTCCTTCTGACTCGTTCAGCTGCATTTTAAATATATGTTTTGAAGCAGAGAACAGCAGATGAGTTATATGTGGCCAGCTCACAGGTAACTCCCAGGTATGCCATGGAACCAGACAGGCAAAATTTCTAACAAAGGAAAACAAACAAGGTAGTGACTTCCTGACACGTCCCCTTCCCTGGAGGGCTTTAGGTGGTCCCTCTTGGAATCATCCATCCCCTCTCTCCATCAGAGCATAAATCACCTAACACCAAACTGATAATTTCCACAGTTCCTTCTCTCCACCAGGCATCGTGGCAAACGGGCTCTGTGTGCATCAGGCAGTAGGTTCAATGGAACAAAGCTGAAATATTCTGCAGTGACATCACGCAGGCCTTAGTACAAACTGTGTGCATCCAAAATACCGTGTATGTGGGCACAGGCAGGGCTCTCCCACACCCACAGACCTGCACAGCGTGCACTGACACAGCTGTGTGCATAAAGGATGGTGTAGTACATTCTCACATTACCTTCCGCGGGTTTTGGATCTGATCCATCTCACAGACACGTTGAGTTGTATTTCACACACACAAATTGTATTTATGTACATACCATGTAAGCCTACATCCTATCTTTGGTGGAGGAGTGGCTGAGTTAATTTATCAAAGCCCAGCTTATTTTGCTGATAGTCACAAGAGTTTCTCAGCTATTACCCTGCCTTCTTTTCTTCTTTCTTTTTGTTGTTGTTGTTGTTATTTGTGAAGCACACAGTGCATATTTTAGGGAGCTGTAAATACATAATTTGAATCATACAATTTTTCAGACCAAACACCATACCATAATTTGTTAGGGGATGCTGCAAAAAACTAGACCAAATACAAAATATGGGACAACGATGTTAATTAGAGTATTTCATAAAATTAAACACCCGAATGTATGTTGAAAATAATTATTATATTTTCATGTATTAAATTAGAGGTTTGCTTTTTTTTTTTTGGCCTGAAGTTGTGCTGGATGAAGACTGAAATGAAATCATGTTTAATCACTGAATTTAAACAAACAGCTAAATAACCAAAAAACTAAAACAGCTATTCATCAGTCAATGCAAATCTCTGAACATCAATTCTATCTCTAATTGTCTAACTATTCTATCTCTATTCTATCATTTGCTATGACAAATGTTTATGATGCAGCAAATTTTTGCCCTTTCTTAAATCCAAATGTACTTGCGAGTGAAGTTGTTCCTATTCCCTTCTCACTCAGTCAGGCATCATCTACAGTGTCTTCTGTCTCTTAGTTGGAGTTACTTCTACTGTCAGCAGAGAGTGATGCTCTTGACCTCTGTCAGCTCCTGCATTCTGCCTTGATGATCAGAGGTAGTCCTGTATGTTACAGAGCTGATCTAAAAAGCAGCCAGTGCCACTGAAGAGGCTCCCGGTGCTTTCAGTGGATCCCTCCCACGTCCCAGACACGTCGGGTTGCACTCCAGGGGCACCGGATTGCGAGGCTGCGTGTCACAAGCCAGGTCTGCTCTCCGTGCAGTACCAGATGCACTGCTCTCCACCCCTGTGCATGCAGCAGACAAAAGATCCGCCTGTGAAGAGCTGCTTTGTTCAGGATTCACACCTGAACTTCATCAAGCACAGCACTGCAGGGCGAGGGGTGAGCGGGAGATCAGTGCACATACAGGACGCAGATGGGAAGTTCGAACTTGTGTCTCAGATGCAGCAGAGCACGATGGGGTCTGGGGATGAAGGTGATTTGCAGCACGTGTGGCTTAGCAACAGAATTCTTCCAAGCAGGGTGATTTGGGGGTGCTCTGCTAGTCTTACACCTTTCATGTTCATAACTCATATAAGAAGTGGAGAATTTCAATGAAGATCTCTTTGTGGCCTCATAGCAAAACCAAAGTGTCGTGTTTTATCCTTAATTCAGACTGTGGCACGTGGAGCACAACAAGAGAAAATGCAACGCGCCCCACAACAGGCAGCCTGTCGCTGTGCCTGGTCTGTGCTTTCAGACAAGGCAGTCACTTGTATTTTCAGGAAGGTGCTTTAATTTCCATACCCCTCCACCCTGTGAGCAGGACCCTCCTCTCCACGTGCTGCCAGCATGGAGCTCTAGAGAACAGGAAAGACCAGATCTGCAGACTCTAATCATTGTGGTCCAGAATCTCTGCCCCAAAGACAAAAACTAAGGAAAATCAAGGACAGAAAAGATCACGGTCACAAAATTCAGAAGGCCTGAGTAGGGGCTGAAGGAAACATTGCTGCAGTTTCTCAATAAATTGGGCTATTCTGACATAGAAATAGACTTAAAATTAAGCAAAGGTACCAGATATTAGAGAAACCGTGGCCAGTCTTTGAACTCATACATATGACAGACACTGGAGTATTAAAACAACAGAAGCACTCATATCAGCTTAGGAACTCCAGCATAATTTAGTCTGAAGTTATTCACAAACATTATCAATATTTCTGAGTTTACACTCGCACCTTTGACTGTTGACTCAAAGCATCTAGTCTGGTTCATACTACTGGAAGTGTTTACACTTTGGAATCTATTATGCATAGAAAAATTAGGGATTATCTTTGACCTGGGTCCCACATATTTTTATGCAAAACTAAATAATAGGGTTATTTGTTCATTTAATCAATTCCATATATTTGCCATAAGCAGGCTTGATTCTCCTGAGGTCGCAATCAGCATCATACCTCTAGGAGGACATACGGTTTGACTGTTAACACAGACATCCCAGTCAGCATTCCAACAACCCCGAGCAGCTCTCACACCTCTCCTCAGGTTAGGGGCGCTACACATGCAGGTTAATCATTATATGGAAACATCCAAAGGAAAGTCTCTATTGGGGTAGTACAGCCGTGTTTAGCTCTGAAATGTGGAGGGATGGAGAGAGAAAGGAGAAAGGAAAGGAGAAAGAAAAACCACTAAATGTTCTACATTCAAACATGGCAAAAAGTGCTTGAGGCAATGAATGTATCAGGCTGCAGGAGCTCTTGCAGACAGACACAGGCTCTCTCAGAGCGTGATGTGACTGGACAAAAGCTGACTCAAAGATAGCTATCATTTTGGGGCTGCTTGGAGCGCAGAAGTGGAAGGATGCAGAAGAACAGTCTGTCTTTGGAGTCAGCAGAGGTGACCCTCCCACCCTGTGCTGTGCCAGCACAGCTGCCTGAAGGCAAGCACCGTCTTGGTTTGTGCTAGAGATCTTTGCATACCTAAAATTCTGCTTTCCCTCACACTTACCCCTTCCCAAACTCCATCCCAGTGCACATGAACACACCTGTTTATTTCATACGGTATCTGCTTCAGAAGACATGATCCATAGCTTTAAAAATTAATGATTGCTAATGACCTGTGGTCCAAGAATTGGAAGCTTAGAGAACTGCATGAATATCTTGGGACAGTGAATTAATTCTCTTTTCACAGAAAGACAAAGAATGTCAAATTGTATATCCACTTAAATCTATAACTAAATGGGTTTAAGGAAAATTAAAGCGTATTATTTCCTTTTAGAAGAATAAGAGTAGATTTGGGATGAAAACCAGAGACATCCCTTCTAATAACGGATAGTTGATCAGTAATTCCTACAAGTTAATGCATGTAAAGTTTTGAATATCACACTGGAAAGAATTTGTTTATTCCACTTCGCCCGAGTAACATATTTTACAGAACGTGGAAGTCATGTTGGTGTCAACATCTCCATAAAGAGTGTAATTTTATTATTATTGGCAAGTGCCTGGATGCTAGTGAAGGAAAAGGCATCACTTCCAAATGTGAGGAGGAAAAGTAACAGTTAATGTAACAGATACCTACCACAAACAACGGAGATCATCAACATTTAACGACTGGGGTAACCATATCCTCCTTCAGCCGATGGAGGTTGTATAGGAGCAGATGGAGTAAAATGCTAACAAACACTATGTACCAAATGTAATAGCAGATGTGAAAGCTCATCAGGATTATGCCTTCGTGAGACTAATTGCCAGGGTGCCTGGAAGTTTTAACAAGCATCTTTCCTTCCCCCACCCCTTCTCTCTTTCAGCTAGTGCTTATATTTTATTTATTTATTTAGGTTTTAACACCTCCTCTTACGATTTGCAGGCAAGAGGAATCAGTTTCAGTATCAGCACAATGCTTCATACAACAGTCCTACAGCTGAACATCTGCTTGACAGAAGGCTGCTGGGAGCTCCATGCCAGCTTTGGGACTCTTTCTTACAGTTTGTGTGGCAGAAGTAAAGTATTTCGAGTATTTAAGAGCTCATGGGACACACCAGAGAACAAGGAATCTGTGAAGATGCAGAAGTTTTACAGAATCTCCACCAAAGTTGATGCAGCCCGGTGAGACCAGTCAAAGGCTCTTACCAAGCAGGGATGCTGGGCTGGCATCAGGACGGTGTCCAGAGGGAGCTGCTGGCTGTGTTTGCTGCCCAACACGTACAGAACCAGACAGGTGTGTCCTGAAGAAGTAAGAAAGGCCTCTGAATTTTGTGCCTAGAAATTAAAACTTGGGTGTAGAGGCAATGGAGGTATTAAAGCACTGGCACAGTTTGTCCTGAGAGGTGGTGGATGTCAGATCCCTGGAAGTGTTCAGGGTCAGGGTGGATGGGGCTCTCAGTAACCTGGTCTAGTTGAAGATCTCCCTGCCCACAGTGGGGAGGTTGGACTAGGTGGCCTTTAAAGGTCCCTTCCAACCCAAACTATTCCACGATTATATGATTGTCTGAAAAAAAATGGAATGCGTGGAGGAAGGAAAATGTTGCTCCTCCAGAAAGAGAGGTTTTAGTTCGTGGTGTTTGGTGGAAGATGAGTGTGTAAGAAAAAGGGAGGATGGCCTGGGAACCTGAAAGCTCTGGCCACAAGCAGGACAGCGTTGCTGCAGGAGGCTCTTAAGGGCTGGCCAGGCAGCTGGGCTGCAGCGTGGTGGGAGAGTGCCCTGTGGACCAGCTTTAAAATAAAGTCACTCCAGCAGCTTTCCCCTGCAGGTATGGTGTCCTCAGCAGGTCCTCCACAACTTCCTGGCTGGCAAGGGAGGTTTCACAGTGAAAAACAGGCTTTTGGTACATAATGTGCAGGGCTCCCAGTGCTTAATCTTCATTTGAAACAGGGAAGGAAAAAATAAAGCTGATACATATTTTTTAGCAATAAATTGCAGGTGGATACTCATTCCAAGGTGCAGGAGAAACTCCCCTGAGATCTGCAGGAGAGTCACGGGCTATTGAGTAGCAGAATACTGGCACAAAACTTCCAGGAGCTGAGGAAGTAGCACAGGGAGGAAGGGGGGTGAACAAGGAGCAGGCTTCCCTGTGGTTACTTCAAAAACACAGCTTAAAGCAGGTGCAAGGATATGTACCAGTCAGAAGGTGCTGTCCTTAATAATGTGCTTTTCAACCGGCTTCAGAAAAGGAAGTTGGAGAGCTGGAACTGACTCCAGGGGAAAATAGAAAAGTAATGTTTGAGGGAAGTACTCCTTAGCTGGGAACTGATGCACGTCACAGAATCACAGGGTGGTTTGGGTTGGAAGGGACCTTAAAGACCATCTAGTCCAAAGCCCTCAGTCACAGGCAGGGACACCTTCCACTAGACCAGATTCTTCAAAGCCCAGTCAGCCTGGCCTCGTACCCTTCGAGGATCAAGTGTCCACAGCTTCTCAGGACAAACTGTGCCAGTGTTCTACCACCCTCAAAATGAAGAATTTCTTCCTAATATCTTACCTAAACCTTCCCTCTGTCACTTTGAAGTCATTCTCCTTTGTCCTATCACTCTATTCCCTTGTGAAAAGTCCCTCTCCAGGTCTCCTGGGCCCCCTTCAGGTACTGGAAGTTGCTATAGGGTGTTCTTGGAACCTTCTTCTTCTCCAGGCTGAACAAGCCCGACACTCTGAGCCAGTCTCCACAGCTCCAGCCCCTCTGATCAGCTCTGTGACCTCCTCTGGACTCACTCCAACAGGTCCACACCCTTCCCACGCTGGGGCTCCAGGGCAGGACACAGCAGTCCGGGTGGGGTCTCACAAGAGCCGAGTGGATGGATGGCTACAAATAAACCCCATCACTATATAATAGGGATATCTCAATTTACAGCTCCAGAAACCTGAAGTCGCATTTCCTCTATTCCCTATCTCTGCTGGAAGATTCAGGTTTTCACCCAGGCGAGGCTGGATTGTGCTTATCAGCAGCTCAAGGCTTTATGTCTCAGTGCGAGTAGTCAAAGATCTAAATGGAACTTTGTATTTAACTAAGGGGAAACTAAACCAGGACTGGTATCTGTGAAAATAAAACCTTCCCAGCTGAGATCGGGCAGTAAGAAAGACTGTGATCCTGTTGCCAGCAGAGACAGAGGTGCAACCTCTGGAAGCAGCTGGGGGGTCCAGGGAACAAGGCTGGGGGTCTGGAGGCAGTGGGGTAACGGGCTTGGACCATCCTGGTGCCTGCTGGTGAAGTAATTAGTCCCCTGGGTGTGTTGCATTCCGTGGCACCCAGCAGCTCTGAGCCACGCCGAGGTGCAGGGACACAATTCCCGTGGTGTGGAGGGAGAATTCCCAGGTAGCAGAGCAGGGATCAGAGCCCTGTCCCGGTCATGGGTCAGCCACACCCTGCAGATCTGCCTTCGGCCAAAAGGGCTTGATTTCTGTGAAAGCCAGTTGTAATGCACGTGTTTGTGGGCTTACAGGTCACTGAGTGCACAAAGGTAGGACTGTATTTTATTTTTCATTTTTGGTGGATTTGTCTCTCGCATGCTCCTGTCAGCGATGTAGAAGCAGGTAAGTGCACTTAAAATAAAAATGCTCTCTCAAGCAGATTTCTCAGCATTTAATTCAGAGAGGTCATCATCTCCAAAAGCAGGTAAGTTGCTGAAGTTGAACCCTCAGAAGTTCATTCAGAACAATGTACTTTCAATCCATTTTCCAGGTTAGCAGACTTAGAAAGACTCAGATTTTTTTCCTGCAGCTGTTTGTACAGCCCATGAAATGATTTGTGCCTGTATGTGTCACCAAACAAATGCTCTGGTGCCTCTTCAGTAACAAATAGGCTGGGATAATGAGTCTGCAGTTGCAGTCAGACAAGCATGCGATGCTGCTGCACGTTCCAGCATGCTCTGAGAGCCAAACTCTGTCCCGTACAAACCCCGGGAAAAATAAACGGCATCTTTGGGGCTAGCTTTCCAAACTAAACTAAGAAAAATTAATGACTGTAGTTCCATGGACAGGATTTAACATACAATAGAATTTTTTTTTAAATACTCAGGAGTCTTCAGGCTGACGTGGTATTATGCCTTCACTGGTCTTAATATTATTTTTTCTGTCTCATTTTAGGTTATTCTCTAGTGTTTATTATTAATTCAAATTCTCACTATTAAAGGGAAGATATTATCCATATGGTTGACGTGCTGCTCAGTATGTTCATAAGTTCTCCAACGTTTTGATTAACACTGACAGAAAACCCTTTGAAAACATATGGCCCTATATACATCCTGTCATTTCTAATAATAGGGTACATTCTTCACTACACTTTCTTAAGACGATGAATTCAGTCATATTTTAGAAACATGCTAATACTTCGTTAATTAGTCCTTTGAGGTCAGGGGGAAAGAAAAGACTGAATGAAAATAAACTTTTCCTTGAGCAGACACCATGAGCACTGAAGATATTTTGTGCAGCAGAAAAACGTGATATCTATGAGTAATGGTCTCTATATACAGCCAGATTTCTTAAACCAATTAGCTCTTGGCATATTCCTGAAGATACTCATGCTCTGTTTGATATGCCAGACCCTTAAAGCTTTAGCATGTCGACTGATCTGGATGCTCATTTCACTGATTAGGTCAGTATTTTATTTCTGGTGTTGAATTCCTATATTTATACCAATTGTTTCCCTTTTCTAACACCTTTGGGATATCATAGGATCTCAGCACTCTTTCCCCTTACACAGACAGGTCTGACACCAAATCTAGTAGAGATATTGTTGACTTAAATTCACTTTGGCTTGTGCAGTAACGTGGCACATTATATGTTAGAATTTACCTCCACAGACTATTTCCACCACCCCTGTCCTGCTGGGGTGTTCATCCCTTCCTTTCTGCATGATTGTGGAAACTCTCATTGGTCTCCATGGTCTCTTTTAACCACATTGCACTATCCTCAGACTTCACTAGCTTTGTTTTTGTTCAGAGAGAAGCTGCTCAGACACACATTCTTTACTGTGATACTTTAGGATGTGACTGTGCAAGAATTAGTCAGCTAATCTGCTTGGAAACTCTGCAGCACAATAACAAACGTATTTTTAGGGGGCGAGATATCAATATTGTGATTTAGAGACCTCAATATTTTCGTACAGCTCACACATGTTCAAAATATACCTACTCAAGTTCTTTCCACCCAAAGATGCATCATTACTGTTAATGCAGATGAATAGTGATTCTACAATTGTGAAACTGTTATTATGATTTCAGCCAGCATCTGACTTTCATTTCTTACTTTCCCCCTTTCCTCCTTGAGTAAACCCCCCCCCCCCAAAATTTGATTCTCAAGAAAAGATTCAAAGAGGACTAGATTTCCCCATCCCCTCTCTTTTCTCTGTCTCCTCCCCCTCTGCTTGCTCCTGGTCTTTTTCCTTTGGGAAAAGTCCCAGTCTGGGCTACATCAGTGAAACATTTCTGGGCAAAGAGCCATGAGTCCTTATGAAACTCCATCTCTGTCACTACAGATGGATTTCTCTGAGCCCATCGAGTCTCTCCTTGTCTAGATTCCTCTCAAAGAATATACCTACTGAAATTCATGGTCTTTGCAGGGAGGCAGGTAGAAATAGCCAGGTGTGAGTGCAAGATCTTTGGAATCTGCAGGATGAGGTTATAAACACTCCCATTCCGTAAGGACAGCGAAGCTTTTCAGCTCCTAACCAAATCTTACCCATCCCACACAGAGCAGCTCTTCCACATCTTGCCTGGTGAAGTCAAGACAAAATAAAAACCATATAAACCTACTGTACTCTTTGCCTACTCCAACACGCACGGGAACAGTGTTTGTATGGACAATGACACCCAACCGAACACCTTCCATGAAATGGAATATCATCTTGCACATGTAATATCCTTTTTGGGACCTAATGGGAAAAACAATGAAACACCTCCAGTGGAAGTCAGCAGAGTCATTCAGAGCTCATCCACAAAAAAAAGTAAGGTAAGATCATAAGAAGAGAAGTACAAGAACTAGAATGGATTGGAAACCTCCAACGCTGATGGAAAATCGAAATAATTACAAAACCTTCAGCAGTCAAAATAACGTTTATAGTTTTGTTGCCGAAGTTCTGCACACTTTCTGTGAACATTTTTTCCCTGTTGTACTGAGTTTCAAGAGCAGCACAACTTTTGATCAAGCCCTGCCATTCAGAGAAAATACGCTCTTGTTACGCTTGGTTTTTCACAGGTGTTTTGTACCTGCCCTTTTTGGAGCTGCCCCTCCTCCCTGCTTGGCTTTTTCAGACCTTGAGAGGCAGGAATTGCCTTCGGAGCAGTGACATACAGCAGATAGCTACTCCCTGCTGTTAGAACTGCGCCTGTGCTACGCCGGTTATCTCACGATACTCCTTAAATTACAATACTGTCATTTCACTTTTCTTTTTTTTTTTCCTTCGGTTCTACATTATTTAAGCTGCTGCACACGACACTGAAAACTCGGAGACTGTTATCGGTTTTTAGGAAAAGGGTATTAAATGGAAAAGATTAAGATTTTGGCGTGGCTCCAGTAAGCACTTAAATGCATGAGTAACTTTACTCCCGTGAGCAGTGTCTTTGACGCCGGCGGGGCCGGCCGTGCGTGGAGGAGCACACGTTTGTGGGGATGCTGGGGAGAGCAGGCTCTGCTGCAAGAGCTTCAGGGGCAAAATTCGGGCCTGTCTGTACCTCCACGTGTGTGCTCAGGTTCACCAGACGTTAAGGTTCCATACGTGTTCACTACACCTTTCCCCAGTGTTAGAGCTTCACTGATACGTTATTATTTTTTTCCCCCTCTAAAATAGTTTGTTGGAAATGAAAGGGTCAGGTTTCAGCCTTCCAGTGGAAAGGAAACAATTCAGTGTCTCAACAACACGGAATACATATTTTACTGTAAGCCACGGTGCTTGGAAATGCCAACCAGGTTCTTTTCAGACTGTCAGAAAAGGCATCACCTGAATCAGGATTCCTAAAGCCTGGCCTAATTCCCTACAGCACCCTGGAGGCAGAGCATCTGCATCTCCTGCAAGTAAAGCCCCATCCATAGCCCATGGCAGCACGGCCAAATTGAACAGAACTCTGAATGACTAAAGGCAGCAGATCGACCTGACCTCGCTGTGTCCCTCTCAGGATGCAGGAACAGTGCAGGTTGGGTTTTTTTTTTGTTTGGTCACTCTATTTTTAATTTAACTTTTTAGTTCCTGCATTGGAAATGACTCCTTGTTCATACACACTCAAAGATCACAAAGCACTAAGCAGATTTTCCTATTACAGTATATATTTCTGAAATGCATCAGTCTTATATCCAGCTGGCTGATTCAGGACCAAAATAAAATCAATATGCCTACAAAACTTATTTCTAAGGGTGATGAAGCTCCCTGCTATGGATTGAAGTGCCTAATTTGCCAGATATTTGTTTCCTGGCTATTATTGCCTGCTGAATATTTTAAATCCATTGTAATCCAATATTCAGGCCAAGTCTAAAATAAACCTTTTCTTTTTTTTTTTTTTCATCATTTTCTTAAAAGATATTTTTGTCTTCAATCTTCCATTTCAATCTTGGCCTTTTAAAAGGCCATCTTAAACTTTAAAAGCAGCCTTAATTACTAGACATTTTGTCTCCTACTTGGCAACATAATACAAGATGAGGAAACTGGATGCAGAGTCTAATAAATTTGTAGCACCATCCAGAAAAGGCAGTAGGATGTCACATTCAGTTAAAAGTAGGAAACCGTTTATATGAAGGCCCAGTAACAGATTATTGTAGCCCATTTTTCAAGTCTAAAAGTAGTAGCTCAGATTTTCCAAAGTTGGCTAAAGGCAGCAGCATGTTGACTAATTTTTAAACAGCGGTCAATAGACCTGGTGCTTTATTTTGAAAATGGGATTTTGAAGGATTTAGGGTTTATGTAAATACTTGTGTGGTGAGAGCTGTATGCTTCCATCTGCATCTTTAGAGCGATTAGCTAACTAACTACCTTTGAAAAAAAAAAAAAGATGGCCTTTTCATTAGCTCATATGAAGAAAGTAAAGGAATTTAATATAATGTAATTCTCTTGTTAGAGAATAGCACTAATGCAATTCCCACAATCCAAATCCTACGTTCAGCTTTAAAAAGGTTAGTGGAAGTGGAATTTAATGAGTTATGGTCCAGATCCTATTTATAGAAAGATTACTTTCTGTCAATAGCAAGGAAAAAAAAGATGAATCACTAAAAAGAATAAAAATTTTTGTCTCAACATCTGTAAATAGCGACAAAGATGGAAAGAAATCTTGTAAGTGAGAGGGACTGATGGCAACAAAAATGCCAGCAGTCATATCTTCCTGCCCTCCTGAAGTGTGCCAACCCTTAAAAATGGGGTGGGGATTGAGAGCTGCTGTGTCCCGGGTTGCTGTTCCCTGAGCCCTGTTCTAGGAGGAGGATGGAGCCAGAGTATTTACAGCTCTAACAGGATTCCCTCCTTGACAACACCCATTTAGCTACCAAATCTTGCCGTATCTTAAAGGAATTACTGACTTAAGAGAGTTATTAACCTTTTTGCTCTGCTTCGCAGTTTTAAAGCATTTTCTTTCTGTAGCCCACGGGGTGACAGAGAAGTGCAGAAACACCATGTCGTGAGGCCTGAGAAAAAGCCCTGTGCTTTTGGAAGAACGTATAAGAAATGGTAATACATTGTCTTACTCCTTCCACCGAGTTTATCTGGCTTTAGGGATTTGGGAGCGGATTTAAACAAGGCTTTTAAAATAAATGTTCGATTTTGAAAACACTAAGGTGTGAGGTCTGGTGGTGGCCATAAGCTATTGAGGAAGTTGTGACTCTCTGCAATACCCCGCTACACACCACAGTTTGGAACGCACTTTTTTCAGGTCAAGAGACGGTTAGGGAAAACAAGAGGCACAATTAACTTTATTTAGGCAGCCAGTGTCGTCAATACTGGCTGTGGATTGAGCAGTAGAAAAATACCTCTACCTCACTTTTTTAAATTTTCGGTTGCAGAGCGTCCCCACACCCTCACACCATTTTTTTTTGCCGCGCAATATCGACCTCGGTGGTGAGGGTTTCCCCAGCATCTCTGCGAAGGTTTTTACCTGCAGACAACATGTAAGACACACGCAGTGCACGAGATCTGCACGTGCCCATCACAGCAGGGACGCAGAAATGGCACCAAAAGCCAGAATTCCCCAGGCGCTCGCAGGACACGGGGTGGGGATGGGAGGACTCCCCAAAAGGCAGCGGGAGGAGCAGCTGCAGAGCCCAGGGGTGCCCGGGGTGCCTTCTGCAGAAATTCCCTCTGGAGGTTGTGCATCGTTTTGGTTTTTTAAAGCGCAGTCCCTGGATTTTCCTGGGGTATTTATGACACTGCACCCAGGGAGGAGGAAGGGAGAGGGGTGGAGGAGCGTTCACACCCTCCACTCTAAGCACCTAATTTACTTTCTGCTTGGCAGTCATGCGGCTTTATCTAATCGCCAGAGAGGGATTTGCTGCTCCGAAGGGCAACTCCAAGCAGCTCTATGAGGTCCTGGAGCTGCACTGCCCCCTGAGTGACAGCTGTCAAGTGATTTGTCACCAACACCAGCGAGCCCAGAACGCTCTCAAACACCTCTCGTTGAACAGAAAGTCTTCCAGTAGAGCAGCTTTAATGATGGAAGACAAGGTTTGGTTTGGCTTCTGTATTAAGTCCATGATAGTGTTGATCCCATAAAAATATAAAACACCCAGAATTTCTCTCTAATAATTGTAAACACTGCTTCCTTTGTCAACTTTTTGATTTATTGGAACTTATTATAGAGCTAGACTTTATTGTATTTGCTTATGATACCACAGTAATCTTTTCCCAGGCTTTCACTTTATTTTGTTACATTTATCTAGCAAGCCAGATTCACACTCCCACAGTAACCATATGGAGAAAAGCCACAAAAGCTGTTAAGTACATTTAATTACTGTTTTGATGAGCTCATATTTTAATTATGTTTATTGATTCTGTGTGTGTTGAAATAGTTTTAGCATTTCAAGAAAAAAAAATGGAATCAATATACTGTAATTACTGGGCATTTTATAATTTTTCTGTGTAATTAAAACTTTCATATAATATTTTTAACACTTTTTACTAATCCTTCAGCTGTGATTGGCTGCGTTCCCTCTGTGTTTAGGTGAGCTTTAATTTTCTTGCTTCCACAATGTGAGGCTAAGTTCAGGGCTAAACATCATTTCCATCAAATACTTTCCTTCCCCTTAGACCTTCTTAGGAAATGAAAAATAACATGCATATGGTATTTACTAACACACCCCCAGTTGTGACACATGGATACATCTTCCACTTGGGGCTGTCCTGACGGTACTTGCTGTCATTGTGTGACAGCTTGATGAGCAAGGCAGCCAAGAAAGAGGCTCTTCCTGATGTGACTGTCACTGTCCTGTCTCCTTACAGCAACTGGAATTTTAGCTAAAAAACATATTACTCGACTTAAAAAAATTCTACTCAAGCAAACAAAATGCTGTAAGGCTGTTGTCAGACTTATGAATGACATTTTCCCATGGACAGATCTAAACTTTTGGATTATTTGAAACGGTAAGGGAGATGTACATACATGTGGACCCGATCCTCCGGTGGTACAACTGGCAGAAGTCCTTTTGTTTGCATGGAGCATAATTTTTGTTTCATGGTGAAAGAAAACGACTTTAGACACGAAGTTTGGCTGAAAGCAGGGACAGCCACACATCTGGGGGCAGTCAGCAGTGCCAGTACAGGCACCCTTAAGAGAGGGACCTGAGCAGAGGTGGCTTTCACCAGTCACAGCGTTTCAACGGCGAAGCGTTTGAGTTTTGACATTCCAGGATTTCTCACGTGATGAAAATTCCGTCCTCAAGGGAGCTCTGGTGTTTGTAGACATGAAATGGTGAGCTTCAGACCTTTCTCCTGGAGCTTGTTCCCGGGTTTTAATTTCAACAGTATTAAAAGCAAGAAGTAGTGTCATGCCATTCAGCCCTCCAGCTCAGTTTTCATTTATTTGCACCCTTGCATGCCACACAGACAGCAAAGTAAAGAAAGCCAGTAAGAAAAAAAAGGCAGCTGCTTGTCTTTTAAGATTGTAGAAGGACAATTTCCAACCTTTCAGTGTACTTCTGAATCTCTGACAAAATGCAGGAAGGTTACCCTGTGCTCCTCGCAGTCAGGCTGGGTTTGTCACACGAAGAGCTTCAATGCTTCAATAATTGTACCCTTGGCTCGCTATTTCTGTCTTAAATTACCAAAGAGAAAGGAATATCTTTCCTGTGGAACTCATCTCAACTTGACCCCAGGCACAGAACATTAGCAGGGCTGGAAACTGGGTGCTGGCTGAGGAAAGAGAAAGGACTTCACCCATTTTAGCACTGTATATTACCTGCAGGTCAGCAGATTACTGTGAGAAGGGGCAGAATGTGTGACTCCGGGAACAAAAAGAGGTATCAAGAGCTGAAAGAGAATATTTATGGGAAAAAAACACGTGATAGCAACAAATAGAGCTCCCTGAAAGAGAAGTGGAAAGGATAGTTAGGACGAATACAGAAAGAACACGTAACTGTCCACCTGGAATGAGAGAGATGGGCCACGATTAGAGAAGGTTCCTCTGTCATCTCGACCCGCAGAGAGGAGCCTGTGAAGGAGGAGGGAACGGGGAAACAGGCTGGAGGCACAGGAAGAGGGGAGCTGGGGGTGGTGCTGATGGTACCTGTGCTTCAGAAGTCAACGTGAACGATTTCCTTTGACATCAGCAATGTTTTCATCAGCCCTCCATGCGCTTTTTAGACAGGCTCATTTCTGAGGGTTTTTATAGCCAGTCTCTTTCATACTCTCTGCAGAAAACAAATATATTTGTTTTCCTCTTTTTCTAGTTTTCTGCCAACATTTGATAATGCAGTTTTCTCTCAAGATAAAACATATGCTCATATTTAAATCTGAAAACCAGATCAAATGGATACACCTGGGAAAATAAAATGGCGAGTAATTAAGCAATCCTAGTTATTTCCTACCACCATGCGGAACTCGCCATACAAAGGATAAAGGGCCAAAATCCCTTCAAATACCCCACTATTAAACCCAGCCCATTCTCTTGAATTTGGGGAAGATATTTGTGGTTTCTGCCATGAAAAAGACAGAAAGACTGTTTGGTGTCTGTCTGGTGACTTCTGCAGGAGTGGGGAGGACAGGCAGGAGGATTTGTCAGGGTGGCATGCCTGATTAATTTAAGCACACATTATTCACTGAATTAGAAGATTTCAAATAATTGAGATGGGAGTGGTAAAGTGCTTGGTTAGAGGAAGAGCTGTCAGCTACATCAGTTAGAATCAGTGTCGGCCAGAACTTTGAATTTCTTGGCTTTAATAGGTGCAACAACATTGGTGTTGTTTCAAGATATTTTCTTGGGATTTTAATATAAAGGATAATTAAAAATACTCTACTTTAGAAAGGCTGCTTTGCTGTCCTGGGCATATACATGCAAACAGTTGTCAAACCTCTTGTTATTCACCCATTAGGCTGGTAAAGTTCCTCGAAAGAGGTTTCCACGTAAGGGATAAATTTATAAACTTCTTTGCAACTCTGTATAATTTACCTGAGAAGCCAAACTGGCTCTTGCAGATCAGGTACAACTCCAGACAGCCATGTACATAATTTTCAGGAGAGCAGCTAGGTATCAGAAAATCTTCGGAATGTTGGTAAATGTGTAAATGCAGCACGTATGTTCCTCACTGTAGTCACTCAGCTGTTCCATTTCTCTCTTTCGCTCAATATTCAGCCCTTTGAGAGTCCCGACCCTGGCTCCAGTTTGGCAGTTTCACACACATAAAAGTCTTGTTCGTGCAAGTTTAGTGAGCCACCAGACAAAAATAAGATTTCTTTTTTTTCTGATTTTTTTTTTTTTTTTTATTGCAACTCTAAACCCACAATTGTTTATGAGAAACAGAATGAAGCTCAGCAGCACCCAGGAGGTAAATTTAGGACCTCTCTTTCCTTAACATATCTCCCCCTCTAAGACCTAAGGTCAGTTATGACTAATAAGTTTAATAATTTTATCACATCTAACAGCTTTTTCATGGAAACTCTGAAGCCAAAGGCTTCAGGAAAATTTTGATACTTTACAGTACCTTTTAAGACTTGCTGAATAATTTCACACTGTTCCATTTTAAGTATTAAACATTTAAGTTTTAAGATATTTTTCAAGCACTGCTCAGGCTAGCCTTAATTTCTTGTTCATTATATTTTATTCATTGGTTATTGACAGAGCAATTAAGATTTACTAATTAACACCTTTAAAACTAATCCTGCTGCAGATCACTTTTTCTTGCCTGTGAGCGGATTCCCAAAATTTGGCTTTGTAAAAGATTAAGAGTCACGGGCAGTTGCACCTCCTTTGAATAAGAAGCTGAGAGCCCAAACCGAGGGACAACTTGTACTTGTCAGTCGAGAGGCATTACTGGGCAGAATCTGTTTTCTTCACTCAGCCTCTCCATAGAAAGTAACCGTGACAGGTGACAAAACAAACCACAAAACCCCAACCAAACAAAACAGCAAGCAACCCAATTATCAAAAATTATAGCAAGACTCTGTCAGGGAGACTTGTCTGGATGAATCTGCAGATTTCAGAGGATGAGAAGGAAAGGTGCAGCGAAGTCACCAAAGTCGTCTTGACATCAGACGCTGCCCCAAAGAGGTTCTCACGTAGATTTTGGTGTCACTAAATCTAACAAGGAGTTGGACAGCTGTGGTAAATGAAAATTTTCTAGAAGCAAAGATTTCCAGTGGTGTAAAATGCGTTACTACATCAGACTCTGTCTCGGCGACTGTGAGACGTGCCCATATCCTGCTCCCTGCATGGTTCATGAACGTGGCAGGGAATGGGAAGGCTCAGCCCTGCACCTGCAGAGTCACACATGGACCCCTTCTCCCTTTCCCCCTTCTAAAAACAGCCTGGGAAGGGGGGATGCACAATGTCCCCGGTGCATCCGCCTGGGAGAATCAGGGACCTCTTTTACCCACCGCTTCCTTCAGTTCGCCGAGAATTTTATTTCAGGGGAAAAAAAGAAATCCATAAGAAACCAACAAGAAGAATCCAGGGCCCAATTCCTGCCACGTCGAATTTCACTGCGAATGTAGGAGCACAAGAAATGTGTAAGAGCAGCATAAGTACTGGATTCCACCCTACTCCGTGGGAGATTTATCTCTGTCTGTACGTGCATTGCATTGAAAAATTCATCTACTAAAGGCTGCCTTCGAAAGGGGAGTGTGAAAGCGAAGGAACATTCAAACTAAAAACAACTCCTAGGGAAAGAAGTGGTGGAAAACTTCTGCCATCCATCAGTTCACAGGCTGTCAGCTGCCACAAATAACAGTTCCTCTTACCTGGGGGTCACTTTCTTCCTCTCCTTCCCCCTTTTCCCCGGCCACTCCGAGCAGGTCACTGGGGAAGGGGAAATCAGAGTGTTCCCCATCGTAGGGAGAAATCAGAGAGGGTACAAAGTTTCACTTAGCTTTAGATTAGTCTAAATTAAATAGAGTGGCCTGGGGAGGGGTCTCAGCCTGCGGGGCAACCTGATAGTGAAGCTAGAATCACAGTCTATCTATGTTCTAAATTGATGGCAATGAAAATAATACTCCCTAGACACAAAAGTACACTTGTTTTCAGATTAATGCATCCTGAATGTGAGCTTTTCATCTCCTTTCTGAATGAGTTAACGTGTGCCCGTTTGCTTTGGCCAGGAACCGAGCTGCAGGTTCATGATTTGGAAACTTTTTTGTGCTGAAGCCCATAAGGCCGGTGGCTTGGGAAGATGAAAACAGCTTTCCACAGGCTCTCATTTTGGGCAAAGCTGGTTGCCCAGGGCTGGCCAAACGCATTCCTAATGAACTCCTCCATTTGCATGTTCCATTTGGGCTGAAATTGAGACAGCAAATACCGAAACGCTGTCAGGCCTGATCCAAGGATCTCCAATAGCTCTTTATGAGGGTAAATGATACACATGAAAAACAATTCATACCACTCACCGAGGAGCCCGAGAGTGCTGTCATCTTGCACCAGCACTGCACGTTCCCTCTGCTCGGAGAAGAGCACTGCTATCTGCCACACCTGCCAGATCCCATGCTCATATCAATTAATTCCTGGAGTGCACTGACAATTAATATGTGTAATGGATGATAATTTAACAAACGCTGCAGCTTCGTTTTGTGTTTTCTATACTGCTATTAGTACAGAATTAAATTGTTCTTTGATTAAAAAAGCGGCACAGTTTTTTTGTGCGCTTTCAGATATTGCCTTTGCAATAGTACAGTTCTCCATTTTTCTCACTTATCTGTGGATAGAAGATGTAAGATAGAAGAAAGTTGTAAAATACATCTGTCAAGATAAGCTTGAAACTACTGTTCTTTCTGTAACTGGAGAAAAATTACACTAATTTAGACACAGATGTTTTGCTACACTTACCTTCAGTTCAACTTGCAATTGAACAGAATAATGAAAAAAAAAATAAATCAAAAGCTGGATTGAAAAGCCAAAACTGTATCATCAGTTCATTCCAAAAGATATATTTTCATACTGTCAAAATATTTTCAGACATTCTGGCAACACCTGACTTTGCAAAGTATTTCAGTTCTGACAAATGGTGTGTTCTGATGGAGCTGATCTTGTGCAGGGTCTCTTCAGTGCTCCTGCAGCCTGGTGTCATTTTACATTTCTCTTTAACAACAGACTATTCAACTTAATGGGACTTCATTGTAATATGTTTTTTACTGCTGTTGTAACTGCACAAACAGCTGTATCAGTCTCAGCTGACAGAAGCTCCCCAAGCACATCCAGTATGAGCCCTGTTAAATCAGCCCTGCCGTCCTTGGCCTTGTTCATTCACGTGCCTCGAGCAAACCGCCTCCTTCTCCAAGCATCAGTTCCCTGTCTCCCTGCTGGCTGTGCCTGTAACTTCATCCTGGACAACACTAATTCCACGCACAGAGAGCAGAAGCAAAGCCCCCCGACAGCTGGTTCAGAGCCCCTGACAAACGGCAGCCGATCCATCGATCCCAGCCTACCTGGAGCCTTCCTTGTGCTTCCTGCTGTGGCTGCACGTCCTGGGCGTGCAGGATTGCTGGCTACGTGTCAGCCCGCTATTCCCACGACCAGCTGTGCTTTGGAAAACCCCGAGGATGAAAGCCCAGTGTTACGGAAACCCACCTTGGTGAACTCCCAGGGTCACTCTGACACTTGGCAGTTGGGTGATCAGCTTTTTCCTACGGTGCTGCAGTGATGGTGGGCACGGGATAAATTGAAGAACTGAGAAAACCCCCTTTCTCAGCTCTGCAATTCCCTCTCAGCCAGTGGCATTGCTGTTCAGTCCAGGAAAAACAGTACCTGGGTTTGCAGCTACGAAAACCCCAGCTAGCAATAAGGACATCACGCTGCAGGACAAGGATATAAAGGCACAATCCAAATTCCTGTACTGGTAAATCACAGAATATCGTATTTTAAGATCACAAACTCTTCGCAAATATGTGAGCTGGGAATATTTTAAGAGGTTTCTGTAAGTTATTAATCTGTTGTGGTTTATTTAGTGATTGCCCTGTGCTGTAGAACTCATTTTACAGTTGTCTTGACTACAGACAAATCATGAAAAATAAACAGGGATATTTTTATGCATTCATAAACAGAACAGATTTAAATTTGGCTTAATAAGAGCTGTTTATTCAAGTACTAAAATACTTAGAATGAAATACTTGTAACAATCATGTAGAACACTAGAATTCAAGGTTGCCTTGGCACAACTCCGACAGCTCACTTTTGACTTTTCTCATGCAGGTGAACTCACTCTCTTTCCCATCTGTGTCGCTGAAACCCTCTGACCAGAGCACATAATCCCATCCAAACCAAGGCTTTTACGTTAAAGGCAAAGTATATAAAGTAAATAAACTAAAAAACTGAAACTGGGGTGGAAAAAAAAACCCAACCCAACAATAGTATCGTTCGCAGTGGAATTTTAGCTCTGATTTTTGGGAAGATGCATGCAGGTATGTGTCTCCTTCTCTTTGTGGGATTTTTGTCTGCATTCCAGCATGTGTGCTGGTGAGCCACTGTGAGCTGAACAATCTCGTCCAGTTAATTTTTTTAGGCTTCATTTTAGCAAAGCTTAAAATTAAAATTAGTCTCACCAATAAAAATGTTGAGATATTTGAATTCACTGGAGCTTTTGAACACTGGTTACATTTTAAAATCTATGCTGGTTTAACATGAATTATCATTTCACTTACGTATTATTTTTAAAAAATATTACAATATAGAAGAACTGTAGAACCAACAGCCATCCACTAAAGTGAGAATATAACTTCCCCAATCTAATACTTATTTGGCTGAGCTAATATTGAAACACTTAATAGCATTTAAACAAAAAAATGTTCAAATTTCTTTTAAAAGTAGTACTCTGATCGTGAGATTTAAATGATCATATTCATTAGAGAAATCCTGTGCTGGGAGCGAAACTCTAACATTGTGTTGAACCGAACTGACACACAGAAATGTATTTGCCTTAAAAAGAAGATAGACACTAATGTGGGATATATTGGCACAAGGAAATATCCTTTGTCAGGGCTACTGTATTTTTTTTCCCAGAGCAAGCTATCATTTAACCTTCCCCCCCCTTTTTTTTTTTATTTTTTCAAAAAGACAATATTTTGAAAGGCTAAAGCAACAGCGGTTTCCAACCATGACAGGAGCCAGCAGAAAAGGCAGATGTCTTCATTTTCCTTCTGAACATAAACGAAAACACGAGCGTTTGCTTTTCAGCCCGCAGCCCAAAGCTTCTGATTGATCCTAGCCGGGAGACAGGGGCCGAAGAAAGGGCCATTATGTGTTGATGAGATCTGCAATTGCCTTGAACTTGCCAGGAGTTCAGGTGTGGGTATCTCTGTCCCCCGAGCGCCTGCAGGAATGTCGCTCCCTGCGCTCCTGCTCCTGCATCTGCCTCGTGCAGCCCTTGTAGGGCCCAGCTCTATTTCACCAGAATAACTTCGCTATTCATCAACAATAAGGTTCAAATTGTGCTTTTCTTTAACACAACATTAACTCTCAAAGAGCTGGAAACTCGGTATTCTGTTCCCTAAGCTTGGATTCCAAATCAGTCACTGAGAACATTATATGAGCAGTAATCCCATTAAATATATCATCTTGCAAATATCTAAATCCAGTTAATTAACTTGTATTGCAAAAGAACTCCAAGATATATTTTTCAGTGAGCAAACTTACATTTTAGGTTTCTAATTATATCAGAAATAAGTTTCATATCTCCTTTTCACTCATAAAATTAGAGTAAAATCACCTAAAAATCTATAAGCATTGGCAAAATAGGTGTTATGTAGAAATCTGGAGAGATTATATGCAAGAGAGGCCCTCTAAATGTTGAAAAGGAGGAACATTGTCTAAGAAATTTGAAAACATTTTCCACTTACCAACTCAACAGGAACAAATGACTGGACAGGTTATAACTGAGGTCATTTTGCAGTTCATGGTGAATGCAGTATTGCGACTCCTGCACTTGGAAATCAGTTTATTGAAGGCTAGAACTGGTGAGAGCATAAGATACATATCAGAAAAAACAAAGGTGGATAAAAAGAGATTTTTCAGGACATATGGACTGAGCTGTTTTATCATGCCTTAAGTTAAGGGTGAGGCTCTCCTCCCTCCAGTGAGGATATATTCAAAGTAAACTGCAATTTTAGTTCACCACATGATTTCACTTCACAAACAGATATTAAAATAAACCCGACAAAAAGGCCAGCTCAGGGTGCTGCTCATCAGCTTCTCTGGAAGGACTCACCTCCTTTCCCGAGGGTGGCATTGCCTCGCTGAGTCCCCAGGACAGCTGTTTTGTTCCAGGGCAGGATCCAGCAGGAGAAAGCGGTGAGGAGGGAGCAGAAGGGGCCAAGCAAACCTGGCTGTGTCGAGGGCAGGATCCTGGGCAGGGCTCAGGTGGGGATACGTGAGCGCCGTATTTTCAGGGCTGCCCACGACGACTTGCTTTGCCTCCAAAAAAGAAGAGCAGTTGGTAAGTGAAAAGATTCTCCAGTACTTTAAAATAATTCGGCACCACTCCAAGTTTAAAAAGAAAAACTGAGACTAAAAGGTCTCCTTAAAGGCTGCGTTGGCTTTTACTTTATAAAAAATAAGTGATGGGGCATGAGCATCTCAACCTTGTGGTGCTTTCCAAAGGCCTGTGTTGAACTGTAACACTCAGCTGGAAATGTGTATCTCCCCAAGGTTTTGATGCAGGAGAGGACAGAGGTTAAGTTAGACCCAGTTAAAGGGTGGGTTAGACCCAGCTAACAGCTACTTCACACCGTATTCCATATGCTAACCAGCCATTCCCCTCTCCACCCCACCCCAAAGGCTGCCCCGTGTAGGGTTATACTCGCCACTGTCTCTCCTGATGAAAGGACAGGGATGTTTTATTGCAGCTGATATTTTTGATTGCAGTGTGTTCCCTCCAGCTGCACTGCCTCGTGCTGCTCACACACCTGCTGGCCATTCGTGTTGCCGTGCCAGGGCAGAGCAGGTGAGCTCTGGGACTCCTGCACCACCCCAGGCCCTTCTCAGTGCAGTTGTTTTCCCTGAGAGTGTAGGGATCATTCCTATGGACACACCAGATTAGGGGGCTGAAAAGGATGTGTAGCTGCACCCCCATAGGAAACCCACAAGGTCAGCATTAGCAAGATAGGACCTGTGAGCTCTGCAGGCTCAGAGAATCTTCTCAGCAATGGCAGTGACAGATCCAGCTGCCTCCCTTGCTAACTGGAAGTGTTCCTCATCATGTGAAAGGCTGGAGCAAGTTCCCTGGCTTCTTTTCTTTTGACATGCTGTGAAGAGGCCTCTTTTCTGTACTGTAACATCACTTAGGTCAGTACTGCTCTCTGATCGTACACAAAGTCACCCGTGATTTTAGACAGAACCCCCACCTGTTTCAGGCACAAAGAACTGGGCTCTCTGTTTTCAAATTGTGGGTAATAGCAAAGATTAAAAAAAATGGGGCAGAAGCGATAAATCCTGCTGTCCTTTAAAAGACTGACCACAGTAGACAGTGTATTTGCCTATTAAAGTAGAAGAGAGAATATTTTAGAAACAAATCAGCCACAGTATGTGGTTTGCTGTTTTATTAATTGAATTCTGTCCATATTAGCAAGTATTACTACTTTTTTCCTTCAAATTATGCCAATTATGACTTCTCTTATGAAAATAACGATTCATGTTTTTAGATTGAGTTGTGAGAACATGAAACAAAAGCAGAATGGAGTAAAACTGAAAGGAATTTTGAATTATTTCCCTCCAGTTTATCAGTACTTCAGGTCACAGTCCACTCACCAATTATCCAAATGGTCCTTGGTCTCAAAGGAGCTAATAACTACTTAGTCATCAAAGAAAAGCTTCTGGGCTTCACAAAACCTCCCCATCCTCACTTCAAGCTGCCATGAGCTGTATCGTGGTGCTGCAGCGTCACTGGCCGAGCATCACAACAGTCAGTCCTTCAAAATACAGACGTACATGAAGAGTTCTCTTCCCCCCACTCTGTGGGAATGTATCTCCCTTCCTGTAGCTGCCCGTTCTCCTTCTGCCTTTGGGTATTTTGCTGTTGTGGTTTCTGTCAGTCTGACCTGCTGGCCTTGCTCCGTTCCTTCCACTGAACAATTGTCACTTCATCCCAACGTTCAAGCCGTCAGCCTCGGGCGTGACCCAGAGCCCCCAGCCTCCTTCCTCCGTGCACCTCTCCCTTTTCTTTGCTGCTGGGCTTCTGATTTTGGATCTGCAGTGCACTCCTCCATTCAGTGCCCGGAGTAGCCCCTGCCTGGGACACCCCCACAGTCAGATGGTCCTGGTGGCAGAGCTGCTGCTTCGTGCTCTGGTGAATCTCTACGTGGGGAGCACTGAAGGTTCCAGTCCCCTGCCCTTGAAACCATGAAGATGACATGATTTTTTTCCCACATGGCCAGAACAGGCCGTGGTCCCAGCACTGCTCCTGAAGAACAAAAACGTGAACTAAACTCCATCCAGAGCAGTGAGAAATCCACAGCTCGCACTGGACGGAGCAAGGCAGTGGTGCTGCCCTCCAGGTCAGTTTTAGACCAGGATGCTGAGTCATCTTGGACCTGTGATCCAATGCCTAGGACCGTTTAGGCACTACACAGGAGGATTTTTATGAGAACATCAAATAAACCACAATTTTTAGGCCTGGGGCTGTAGCTGCAGGCACGCTTGTGATTCTGCATCCATTTCGGATAGGGGGGTTAAATGTCCAGTCCTCCAACACAAAGAGAAAGTCTTGAGGTTATGGTACAGCATCATCTGCAGCTTACAAGTAATCAAAAATGCAAGTGTTTTTCACTTGATAGATTAAACAGCTGCTGCTGAGTCGAAAGCGACCTTGAGCAGCACTGTTGTCTGCAGCCCAGTGCGTTATCTGCACTTGGCCTCTTTTCAACACTTTGGACAACAACTTCATGCCAGAAACTCCACCTCACGTTCTCCACTCAGACATGACAATTAGATCAACAATAAAGCACATTTCCTTTCCCTTTTGGCTACCTTGAGAAACACTCATCATCGTGTTTTCATCTCTGGCCTCTGGCAAGAATGCACAGTGGCCAGGTAATTTACTCTTCAACATTGTTTACGATTTAAATTAATAAAACCCAAAATCAAACCCTTGTGATTTTTCGTGAAACCTCAGGAGATATTATGACTTGACTGTAAACCAAAATGTGTTCTTTTAGCTTGCCTAAATATTCAGCTTTATTTCCAGTGAAAGGGTTAATACCTGTATTTTGCCCTTTTTGGATCAAGTTGTTGAAAGAGGGAAAGCTTCATGCACCATAGGAACCTGCACCGGTACCCTAATGACAGTATAATTAGAAGTATCATTGTGGTAATGATTCTTTTCATCTGGCAAGAGGCCTTCACAAAAAAGATCTCTTATTCAGTTAGTTTCACCTGCCCATTCTCTTACCTCTGCAATACTCCTTTCCTAGGTCAGCATCAGAAGTTAATGCTGGGTGCCTGACAGGGCTTCAGACTTTGTGCTCATCAAACTAATTAAAGAGAAACACATCCAAAGCCTAGTGAATTATTTTACTTTTTCAAAACGCTGCCCATTCATCTTGTTTAAAGATTTACCTGGCTCAGTGGGTTTGATTAATGAAAAGGACAATGGGGCTCTTGTCAGTGTAACCTGCAGTCACTTGGTTCAGGGTCAGCAGGTTGAGCCAGAGGCCTCCATGTCTATATTTAGTCTCTCTCTACTTTAAAAATCCAAAGGATTGAAACCTTACTGATGTTATCAGTATGCCACAGTGTGGAGGAAAAGACGGGAACTGTCTTGATCTCCAACTTCATTCGGCTTTGGTTTTGGTTTGTTTAAGTTAAATAGCTCACAGCAGATCCCCCGTGGTTGTCCTGGGTGTGGTTAGGTAGGATGGCTTTATGAGAACACTGAAAACAAGTCTAGATGTGGGGCGTGGACTTCAAGTAAGCTTAAAATGTAATATCTTATAACTTCCTACTGGGGAAAACTTCCACTGATGTATGCATTTGCATAAACTCTGAAAGGACAAAAAAAACCATAGAGGAAGGCATATGATGCATGTTGAACACCAGTGAGCTTATAAAATAATCATAAATGCCTTGATCCTGCAAACATTTTGGCATACAATTAGCCCTACTATCACAAATACTCTTATTATTCGATTGGAGCTTTGATTTTGCCATAAATTAGAAACAAGGTAAAAAGTCACATTCATACAATTCCGAAACCAGCAATAAAGTAGATTTCTGCTCAAAGTCAGTGTGATGCCCTTTGTTTCAGCAGGAGTCTGCGTGACTTGCTGACCTCTGACTGCGTCTCTGTGTCCCCCCCTCTGTGTTCGCTGCTGGTTGTGCTGGGAAGGGCTGAGGGTTGTCCCTTCCCCACCTCCTGCAGGACAGCCAGGACCCTGCTGGGAGCTGGTGGCTCCCTGAGACACCGGCAGCCAGCAGGAAAGTGCCCAGCAGGGATTATAACCTGCCCTCTAGTGCTTCGTACAGTGAACATTTGGCAGCATTTAACGTTATTTATGCATTACATAATTAGACATTCATTACATAATTGTTTCATTATGCAACAGTGGCTGTGCCCATGCTTTACACCTTTCCAAGAGGCTCTTGGATATAATCGATGGGCTGAGCATCCGGCAGATTGCTGATAATTACGGGTTGTGATCATTAATAACTCCTTCTACTGATATGTTTATAGCCATATCAGACACAAATCACGCCTGTCGTCCTGGGCCAGCTACTGTTGCACAAAGCCCTCTGCAAGCACACACCGAGGTTGTGCAAACAGCCGTCCAGTTGCTTCACTCCAGTGCCTGGGGCCGGTGTTTTCAGCGTGTGTGCTATAATTGAGCAATAATGCCCCGATCCTCTCCTTGAGTAAGATTTCCTGACTGATTTGATGGCCACAGAAGCAGGGCTGACACACAGCTTTGGCCAAGGCCCAGCACCAGAACAAAGATGTTTGTAGTTTGGAGGGGAGGGCACGGGCCCGAATATGTAGCCTTGTAAGAAGTCTTTGACAAGTAAAAGGCTTTGTTGTATGTTACTGTACCTTGCTTAATTTTAAGGCAATCCTTGAGGTTCTTTATGAAGAATTAACTGCATCATGCCAGAATAACTCAGCAGCGCATCATGGCAGTGCTCTGCTGCCCCACAACAAGCTCTGTTTCAGGAATGTGGAAAGGCTTCTATAGCTGCCCCAAATGCCAAGCCTTTTTTTAGGGAAGGCACCAGAGCCCTGCTGTGGGCAAAACCACGAGTGAGGTGTCACGAGAGCCTCGGCCCCTCGCTGGGTGTGTGATGTGCACCAGTCCCAGGGCAGAAATGGAAGAACAAGTCCCGCAGGAGCGCTGGGGCACAACTGAAAGGAGCACATCCCTGCTCCCAGACGTGTTGTGTGCTTCGTGTGCCATCTCCCCTAGTCAGCACAGACGGCACTGACTGTCAGCACGGCTGTGGAAACCCACCCTCACTCAACAGTCACTTGAGTCGTGCAAATAAAACACTTCTGGGCTCGATCACTTTATCTGCCCTGTCATCTGGGAAATGCTTTTGGATAAAGGGGCATTTGTTGAACTGTCTTTTATCACACAAGTATTTCTACCAAAGAAAGATTTCCAGGATTCAACTCTGTGTATTTAAAATGCAAAATTCAAAGAAGTTTTATTGCCAGACTTTCACTTCTCAATAATTATGTCTTAATTGTTCTGCAAGTGTGTGTTAAAATTTGTCATACACTGGAGTAATTAGCATAGAAAAAAAATCCACCTTCCTTCTGCTTAATAAATTGAGAAGTTGTATTCTCAGTGCTGCTTTTGAAATGTAGTCATGCTCTGGAATTCTCCCTAGATTTTTAAATAGGTAAATACTACACTGGCATGTTTGCAAGGGAAGAAAAACCATCCAACCAACCAACCAGCCAAAAAAAAACCAGAAAAGAAAAGATTAAAGAGAGATGAGATTGTTGGGGGAAAGAAAAGTGTCATCTTTTCCACATAGCAAGTTAGATAGCAAATATAGTCACCTAAGGAAAAAGAGATCAGACACTGAACTCAATTTTTATTGTATGATATTTGAAATACCACTTCGTTCCCATGAGAGAATTTCATGCAATCTTTCACACTGTACTTCTGCAAGAGCCATTTGCAGCCATGCTGCCTATGGCTTTTCAAGACCTAAATTTCCAGCATAGGAAGGCAAATTTTTTCAGGATGTCATCAGTCATAGTGCACCCACCCACCGAAGCCTGAACATTTCCTGCAGCAGCTCTGAGATAAAGATTTCATGATACCTGCAAGCCCTGTAAGAACAATATTGTTTACAAATGAGAAATTCTGGTGCCTGATATTCCAGGCAGCACTAGGTGTTAGATCTTCCTTCTCAACGCAGTTACATGTTTCCAGGTGTTAGATTTTTCATTATTTAAGAGCAGGTAGAAAAACCAGACAATAAGTACTCATAAAATGTCAGACATTCTCCGAAGGGCTATTTAAGTTAATACAGGCCATAAAGCTCTCACTGTTATTAGGTTTGAAAATGATAGTTGTTCGAAGGAAATTATGTCACTAGTTAAAATATTTCACCAGAAGAAACTGCTTAACACCGTATCTTTAAACCACCAAGAAAGAAACTCCAGAGTTTCCACTACGTTTCAGCCTTCTGACAGCTCTTGTTAGTGCTGCAAAGCAATACAGGTAAAATGAGGAATAATCCTCCCATCCTGGGTCAAGAATACCGAGGCCATCGACACTGTTTTTGCTCAGGACATATTCCAAATGATTTTTTCTGAACCTGCTTGGTGGTTAGCAATGTTAGCAGCCAGCCCTCTGTGTGAAGTCCTCAGCAACCCTCCACCTGCATCACGAGTACCTGGGAGCACACGGGTTGAAGTGGTGTGGGCTGAAGGCCAGGTCACTTCCAAAACACGTGTATAGCTGGGCGCAGACAGAAAATCAGTCCAAGAGCAGAATTTAGAGCTACAAGGCAATATGAAACAGCTCCTGGCACTTCCCTGCAGCTGAAACAGCGCTCGGGACCTTGTTGCTCCCGTGTGCGCACCCGAGCAGCGAGCTCAGGGACTTGCTGCAACAGGAGCATGGCAAACACGGACCTGCATGAGTGGCTCTCCTCATTTTCTTATTCAGCCCCACGCCAGTTTGTTCAGCTGGGGCAGGTCCCTGGAATCAGCCACGGGCACCTCAGCCCTGTCCCGTCCCAGCAAAGGGTGGCTGTGAGAGGGGAAGGGCCAAGAGGCAAGGACAGGGTGCACGTGAAAGGAGCCTTCAGATCAAACAAACAGCAAGGACCAGGGAGGCAGAGGCCACGTAAAAGATGTTGGTGAGGTGTGGATATAAAACCAGAATCAAACTACCTGGGTTTGGGTGCAGAACGGGTTCCAGCTCCTGCCAGAATTTTGGGTCTGCGACAAACAGGGTGTATCTGTTTGGAGTCTTCAGATCAAAGCCAGTGCATAAACCATGCTGTCACTTATACCTTCCCAAGATTCCCAAGATACTAAAAATCCCAAATGTCTAGAGCAAGAGGAAGAGAAGTAATTCTCTGAAATAGCCGAAAACTATGGATTAGTAATAGCTGAAAACTTAAAGATTTCACACTGACATAAATAGATAGATATTTACCTGGGTAGCTTTATAACACTATCAAGAGCTGTTCACCTCTGGGTGAAGGATTCTTGCTATTAGTACACTTACATTTTAAAATAGGATAGACAAGTAAAAGTATCCCATTGCTATCCATGTTTCTGACCTCCCAGAATAGGGTCAGAAATCAGGTACACTGCATAGGATATTAGCTAATTAAGAGGTGGAAGGGACGTTTATTCTGTGTAGTACATATTATCTGAGCAGGGGCAATCAAATCTCTTAATCTGTTTTTATAAAATAGTCTGAATTAGCAAATGAATTCTGTCGCAGAGAATGTTGTCACGTCTGTTAAAGCACACCATCAAAATTGTTGGGGACACGCTGGTTGTGGTACAGCTGATGGTTTGCCTTTGTGACTCTTGCTGGTTCCTCCAATCCAGTCATTCCAAAGGCCCCAGATGTTCAGTCTAACAACTCCCAGGCCTTATTTGTGTTACGAGCCCCTCACTCTTCAGTACGGCTGTGCTCGCCCCTGTAACGACAAAGTAGGTATTTCTTTCAATAACATTCACTTGTCATTAGAAAAATATCCTAATTATGAATTCAGAAGTGACAGATTGCGAGATTCAGTTTGCAAAGATGATGTCACTGGTGGGGAATTGGTGGGTAACCTGCAATTACCTCTTTGAATAAAGACATCAGTGTTGTATCTTGAGAAATAATGGCTAATGATATGTCTTCCAAAAGGAAATAGCGTTATTAATTACCTTACTGTGAACACACCACTTATTGACAGCTTTGAAGGCCATTCATCCAATTAAGTATAATGACTAAAAGCTTCATTTGGCCTTCGTGGTTATACAGATGGGCGAAGAACAGAGAGCAAGATTCTGATTTCATTTATAACCTTCATAAATATTCAGAGAAAGTCACAAACACCCATGGAGCTCCCCTGGTTTCTATTGCTGTGATTAGAGTCAGACTGTGGCAGGTAATGATGGTATAGAAAGCACTGCAAATTGATACCTCTAATACCTTGAAGACTTATTGTTGTGCAATAATACAATCTGTCATCTCTTCTGATTGTTACTAAGCACTTTGCTTCCAAGCACTTTCCTATCAACATTTAGGGGGTTTTTCTTTCCCCAGCTATCATCCAGGCCTGCATACATTTCAGTGGCAGATGGTTTAGTTGCAATCACTGCCCTAAGTTAGTTTGAAGTGACACAGCTAATTTCTGACATACTTTGCAGTTTCCACGTTGTTTTCTCCCTCAGATTAATCTAACACTCATTCTAAAAATCATTCATTCATATTATACTTCCCCTCAGTTTCATGGATCTGCTTCTGATTGTATTCACACACTGCTGTTAAGAATAACGCAACCAAAGCCAACAGAATTTATTTGGAGAACAGAATCTGGCCTCAGGTACAAAGGATCATTTTTAGGGACCCATCTAGGCATCTCTAGAGCCCTCATTAACATGCCATTTTGCTGATTAATTATTTTAATGGATGGGAAGACAAATCCTTGTGCACAGGACAACGCAGGTGGATGTCCCTAAGATAACTCTGTGGCTTTTAACATTGCTTCTGCCATCGCTGGCTTTTATCTCTCAACAGCAACAGGTTGCTAATGACACGGAGTTACCATTTTCACGTTTTGGAACATCAAAAATGCTGACAGACTAAGGTGGCGACAGTTTGTAAGCACTCAGGTAGAACATCAAAGACCCAACTAAAGGTTTAGCACGCACCAGCGGTAGCAACAGTTTTAGATCTACCTGTACCACGGGTCTAATCGCTCCGAAATCTGACACTGGTGCTCATGTGACATCCAAGAAATGCCTTTTTTGTTGGGTGGAAAGCAACATTACGGCCAAATGGCAAAGTGTCTGCAAGGGCTTTGTTTCTATGCAACACTAGAGAGCCAAGGAACTCACAACCTTGTAACAGCTGACACCGTAGAAAAACTTAATGCTGCCAACAGGTCTTGGGAGAATGCAGAATTATATGTAAATATCTCGAGTAAATGTTTCTAAGTGATAGGTCTTCACCTTGTGCAAACAAGTTGCAATAGCAGTATTTATCAAAAGGCTGCCTGATGCGAAGGAGTCAGATTGACTGTTTATGCAGAGGCATTCAGTCTGCATGGCAATGAGTGCAGGCACAGAGAGGAAATGCTTCTAGACACCACCTCCTTCATGGGAACAACTGGGGATGAAGTGAATATGGTGGCAGCAATTTGAAGCACGGTATCAACACCTTCTGCCACTTTGCACTGCAATATCACTTGAGTGTACGCAGGGTTGACACAAAAAAAGGGAGAGGACTGTTACTAAGCAGGTCAGAAATAAAACCAGTTTGTAGATGAGCCTCCCATATCTGTGGAGGGTACCAGACTGTGGAAAAACACACTCTAGCCTGAGGATGCCTGGAAACCCATCAGCTCAGGGACAGAGTTATTGTTTTGAATTTGAAGCCAGTAGATAATAGTCTATTTTTGCTTCTTACCTTATTTCTATTCCTGAGGTCTCTTACTGTGGCAGACAGTGCTAAGGACTGGCCTACTTTGCTTTTCCTGGCTACTCTTCAGAAACTACATCTGGCCCCGTAGTTTCTCAGGCAGGGTAATCATTTCTGCTCCTAAGAACGTGAGATGGGGGGATAATGAAAATACAACTAAAACACAAGCGGAGCAGATGGAGCCAAGGGAGACTCTGGGCTTGGTGTTTTGGAGCTGTGCAGAGGTGCAGGGTCGGTCCCACCCTGAAACATCACCTGCAGCTTTGAAAGTAACGAAGCAACAGGCCTGTCCAGTGACTGCAGTGCCATCACAGCCTGTGCCAAACACCAGCGCAGCACAGGGACTGCAGAAGGGTGGTGAGAACCTTCCAGCCCCACGTGCAGCTCCGTGATGGCTCTGGCACAGCAGAACCAGGCGAGGACAAACAAGACATGGCATCACCTGAGGGTTCAGCTGACACCGAACGCTGAAGGACGAGTCTCATCAGCATGACTGGCCCCTCGTGGCAAACAGAAATGTCACGACCTCTCCGTGGGCTGTCCTGCTGCCCAGCTCTTCCAGGGACATCAGAGGAAGCTGAGGAAGGCAGCAGTGACAGAGTTTCTCCAATATTTTGCCTCCTTCAGTCACACACTTCCCTGATTCTCTGTTTAGCCCACAGGAGAACAAAACCAACCACCCCATTCCTCATATTAAACATCCTGGATGGCAAAGCTCACACTGGGACTGTCATAAGTTGAGAGATGCAAGTTCTAAGCATCCCAGTGAAGACCTGAAGAGGACAGTGTCACTGTCCTTCATAACACGTGTTGGTTACATATCAGTAACTACACAGAATGAGGAAAAAAGATTCAAAAGCCTCATAAAATCATTAGGAGAACTGTTTTAAATTGATCATGTCATACAGAAAAAGAGCAAAACTTATTCCCAAGAAGTAATCAAAAAATATTTTCCAATAAAGCATTTAATTATGACAGTTATCACGATGAGTAGAATAAAAGAACATTGCCAATAATAATCTAATTTCTCTATAGTATCTTAATTCAGGACCCCATTTTCCAGGCCTGTATAATAGCAAAATAGCAGCTTCAATTTCATATGTTCCTTTTTTTTTTTGTTACTAAAGGTACTCATAAATACAAGGTTTTTGAAGAGTGGAACTTAAGTCAGCAAATACATGATAGAATTTAGGGCTGTCTCCACAGTACAAAAAGAAGAGTGTAAAGCTTTTTACCTTACAAGTCCACAATATTAAGGCAAGGTTTACGTAGGCTTTCAGTTTCTTAAACCAAGTCACTATTATAGGGCCTTTGTAGCAAGAAAGGGTGGATTTGAAGAAAATATTGTAAGTGCCAAAGTGAACGAAGAGAAAATCATTGATAACAGCAACGCTGCCAACCAGAAATTACTGAACTCAGTCCCCGTGCACAGAGACCACCATAAAAAGACTAAAGTTAGAAGCAAAGCATAGCAGAAAGGACCACATTTCATGACATAGCAGGGCATGGCATGTTACACACCTGTGATGCCAACACCTGCCTGACAGTCAACTGCACATTCCCTGCTGTCCACAGGAATGCTGGTGATTCCTATTAACTTTGGCTATTGGTGGCTGGCAGTGTTTTAGGAAGTCTAATGCAATGCTTGCACTTCCATAATTTACACCAGTAGCCAGGCTATCTATTTATCCTCCATGGCAGCTGCTAAAGTGTGGCTGAAACAAGAGTGTGGAAAATATATCTGAGTAAATTATGTCTGCTGCATCATTGAGACAGAAATGAAAATGAAAAAAGAGATAAAAAAATTAAAGAATTTGTCAGGAGCACATTAAAAATAAAATCAAATCTGTGTTCTGTTTAATGTTCTTGCCATGAGAAAATCTCCCAGTGGAGTCAATGAGAGATTATCTTGGGCAGGGGCTACTGAGCTGGCCTTACCACATTAAAAGATAAATCATATATGGCTGATGCAAGTCGGGGGGGGGGGGAAGTGTTATGGGAAATGTTTATCTTTCCCAAATCTTTCTGGAGGGCAGTGTAAAAAAATGTTGATGTGATTGAAGCATAATGTCTTTACTTGCCAGGGGAAATACAGGATGTTAGGAGGCCGATTAACCTGCCTTCACAGAGCAAGCATGTGGCCCTAAATTTGTGTCGTATTTTCTCTGCTGAAGTTCCCCGACTGCAAAGGCACAGGTAAACCCAAAAGGTGTGTTCAGGGCAGTCAGAGACCTGCAGTGATGGGATGGCAGCTGAGGCCAGTTTAAAGCCAGAGCTCATCTGAACATTTTGCAAATATGAGGAGGGTCAGCTCCAAGAATACAGTTTAGATCCATGCCTAGCTATAGGTAATGGAGTCCAGATTATGACTCCTTTAATTAGAGGAATTACAGAGCAATACAGCTTTTGTCAGTGTATGCTTGGGCTTGCACTGAATGTCTGACTGTGAAGAACATAATCTGATCTAAAAGTTACCTGTTTATAATCTGCACTCTGTGAACTGTGTGTATAATTTTTTTGGGATCCAGGACAGACCCACTGCTAAATAACTATTTTTCTGTGGCCTCCCCCAGCTTTGTAACTAACACTTTTCTTTGATTTACAAAACAAAAGTTCTCACCCTTGGTTGGTAGGGCTTTCTATTTTGGGCTGGGGCAGCACTCCTGGAATGCAGCAGAGCACGACTGGGTGCTGCACCTTCACTCCAAGCGGGGAAGAGTCTCCCAGCAGCACCCAAAGGTTTGAGGAGGGCCTGACAAAGCTCATCGCTCCAGCAGAAAGCGCCGGAGGCAAATACATGCTTGCCAGCTCATGCCTCTAAAGACTGTAAGAACAAGCTGTTCCAGAGCATATATCATGAGATTCCCAACCTTGCTGACACCTCGATGCCTGTTGGAACACCAATGAACAGCATCATTACTCTTAAATTCCTTAATAAGGCTGCTCGCTCTCGTGTGACTCTGCAAAGGTGTAAGATTATCCACCTGCATTAGAGTGAGCCCATAACTTCTCCCAGTGCCAGTAGAAAATAGCCTTACAGTAAAATTATATCAAATTAGGGATTAGGAAATGTTAAGAGTATAAGTTTATAAAGTCAAGTGTTTCAAAGCTGAAAAATAACAAAATTAGGCTTGCCTTATTATTCTCATCTGATTTTTTCCAGAGGATGTACTGTGCTCACATTAAGAGCTGAAATTATACCTCTCGTTCTTGCCCTGCCCTGCTCAGCTGGCAGGAGGAGATGAGCTTTAAAGACTCATTTCTCAGAGACATTTACAGGCCCTCAACTGCCTCACTGTTTTTCACTTTTTGACTATTTTACAACCTCCGAGGGAGATGAACTGGTGCCAGCGCCTCAGCAGAGGAGGTGGAAGCTCGGAGCCCACGGTCAGTTTGGACCCAAGGATGAACAAAGAAGAGATTTTGCAGCAAAAGGAGAAACGTGTGATGTGTAGCTGAAGACCCTCACACTGGCAGAGTACGAGTCTCGAGGCAGGTGACTCGGACTGTGGAGCACATTTGGGTGGTTTTTTTCACTTCTCCCAGTCCACACGGCTGTAACCACTCCAAGACAGCTGTCAGTGTCCCTGCAGGCCTCTCTGCCCTGCTGGACTTGCAGATTTTTAGCACACCTATTTGTAAATGGCTGCTTGGTCATCCCAGTGGGTCCTAATTAAGCCTTTTAGACTTCTCCACTGCAGAGTCCCTGTGATCTGTCACGGAAGGGATAACTTATAAACAAACCTGCTCCTCTTCACAGGGATCATCCAGAACAGAACAGCAGGGCCAGAGGATGATTTGCTAATTATGTCCCCAGCCTGAAAGACAGTGGCTTTGGTTCAGTTTCCTTCCTCATTACAGCTTCCTGCATGATTTGTGGCAAACGGCCAGAGCCATCACCTGCCAAAGGATGCGAGCACAGAAAGGGAGAAAGGCAGAGAATGCAGGCACTCAGGTACGGCACCGACTCCTCAGGTCACATGTGCACCTTGATTTTCAGCAGCAAAACTCCCTCTGTAGCCCAGCACGCCCATCCTCAGAGGGTTCAGTGCCCAGCTCTAACATGGGCGGCATTGCCTTCCGCACTGAGCACCCACCGACAGCTCGTGCCGCTTTGTGGCATCAAACACCATCACCACTGAACTGCAGAGCTGAGGCTGTGCCTCCTGCCTTTACCAGCCCTGGCCCTCGAGTGCTTCCTGCAGTGCTGCCAAAGCTTCAGCTACACAAGCGGAGTGTCCTTGTGCCCAGCGCTGTGACAGCCACTGGCAAAAGCATCTCCCTGGGGAGCAGATGGTTTGCACCCCAACACAGTCATGCAGAGCAGGACAGACAACCTGAATTTCTTATGGCTGGGCCAAAGCCTCTGACGATTAATGTGCTTTTTATCCTCCTCACATTCCTCTTTCCCTCCATTAAAATAAAATTTAAAAAAGGCCAGCGTCACTTCCATTTTTAGAAGGAACTACAGAAGCATCTTAATTACGGAAAAGAGTTTAGCTGAGTGGAGTCTACATGTTACTTTGGCCCAATAAATTAAAATAGCAGCTTAAATATTTATACCATCCTTAAATTCACTTGCATCATAGTCTGCATTGTATTAAAAAACTCTATAACCATATACAAAGTGTGTGGCAACACCAAAGCGAGTCTAGAGGAACAGAAGTGGTGTAATTTTCATGCTACAGACTGCATTTCTGTTACTTGATTATCAAAACCTTTATTCCATTTGCTGTAACAAAGGCTCCAAAATTGGAGTGCACCCTTGGGACCGCTTGTTTACAAGATTCATTCAGAGATGTATCAACACTTCGAGTCCTGGTACAGGAGAACATCGTTGAACAGTCTCAGTTCATAAACCCTAATACAACAACTGCCAAGCCCTAAAATATCTTGCTTTCAAAAGAACAATTCACTCCTTTATGCATCAAACAGCAATTTTCTTAACTGCAGTAATTTTGTGTGTGATGATAAATTCGGATGGAAATCCGGCCAATAGTTTCTCGGGAAATGTAATGCAAAGAAACTCTCTAAACTTACTGGTGCCCCTTTTTCAATATTCATGTATTATTTAAGTACTTAAATAGACTTCTTTTCTTTGAAAAACTGGGTACCTGTGCTCTTGACACTTGCACAGGTCTTTCTCTCCCAGGATTAGTCTCAACTGTGGTTTGCAGGATTTACCATGACTACTTATAATCACTGGTTGAAAAATTGACAGGCCAAGGGATTTTTCCCGAGCAAAGTACTTCCTAGGGCTTAAGAAATAGATATCTTGGTGATCGAATTCCGAAAGGGAAGGCACATGCACGCAGAGAAAGGCCATTGTTAGCTGGAGTGTGACAAATCTAGTCCATATTAATTTATCCAGACCTGACGGAAATCCAGGAGTTCACGGAATGTCGGACGGACTCCTGACAGCTGCAGATCCCAGCCAAACATAACGGGATCTCGCTGTGGTGGCTTTCAGATTCACCCATTTGGGATATTTCGCTTCACAAAGACCCAGACCCTGAAACTTGGGAGTCCTTCCCGACTCCAACAGCTCCAGGGAAGCAACTGCAGTTTGGACTCTGCTTTGCAGAAGCCTTTAGGATACCTTGCAGTATCCCAGTAAACCCTCCAGGTGTTAATTGCTGTACATTAAGTGCCCTAAGTCTTCCCTAGGACAAAAAAAAAAGCTAAGTCCATCAAACCCAAATAATAAAGTCCATTTCGAAAGATTTGTTATTTTCGTTTTGGTTCTGGGGATTTTTTTGCGTGTGAAAATGTGCCTTTCTGAACCAGGAGTTTCACTTCAGTCCAGTGCCTTGGGATTTCAAAGGCAGGTGACAAGTTCCAGCCTAACCCCGTATCAGTTCACTTTAGGGGAGTGAGTCTGAAGGCCACGAGTTCTGATTAGCAATTAGCTCATCCTGAAAAAAAAAAGCTGAAAAAAAAATCGAACAGGAATTGAAAAATGGAAGAGGTCATATTTTTTCCTCTCTGTCTGTGTGTAACAATACAGTGTAAGAGGGAGAAATTTATCATCTCTAAAATTATGAAGGATAAGGATGAATGGAAGTAAAATGATTCAATTTTCTAATTAAATGCAATATTCCCTTTGTTTAGTAATTCAATTTAGATGAATTTATATTGTTTTCTTATGTATCTAGCCTACTCACAATAATTTATTTCAGGAGCATCAAGATTAATTCCTAGATTTTTATCCATTGGAATTATAATTTCTACACAAACGAGGATACAATCATAATCCAACCCACAATAAATGCAAATAGAAACAAATCTATACAAGATCTTAAATAATAGATACAAGATAAAGTTTGCCCTATATGTAAGCAAATTTAAGACAAAGTTTTGGCAGCTTTAAAGTTGCTCTCCTTGCTTATTAATATTAGTCAAATTAAATATTTATATTTGGGCTTAAATGCAGTATTTTCGTTCCACCTCCTTCAGCCCATCAGCTATCACCCCTTAACTGGGCCATACAGACCTTGAAATCAAGATTTCTGCATCAGATTTGGGGTTTGGGTCACAGAAGGTCAATAATGTTATTCTGATACAGGTTTTACATGACTGTGATTTTTGCCAGCTCAGGAATGCACTGCTGAACTCAAACTGTATCCAGAGCTCTGTGGATGCCAGAATATGATTGTCCAACTTGCTCCTTGAATTCACTCATTCACTTTTGTTCAAATACACGTTACTTCAGTTCTACCAGCTCAGCTCCCCTCACCTCCTCCGACTTCTGGGTAAACACCAATGTTGTGGTAACCTCACAACATTTTTAATTAGTCCCCAAACTGGTCTAATTTTTATTTCTCTAATATCAGTGGGTAAAACAATAGACTGAATATCCCATGTTGTATTCTACAACTAAATCTGTTTTTCCCCTTATTATCTATAAGAACTTTATTTGACAGGATAGTTAGATACAATTTTATCCTTTTTACAAGCTGGCCCTTTCTAACATGAGCCTTGAAGAACACATAATTATACAGTATTATAATAATTTTCTATAAAGCTTGTGGTTGTCCTTATTGCTGCAATAATAATTTTGCTGCTAATATTGCTTGACTGTTTTTTATCAGAATAAAACCATAAATCTGAGTATTACTTGTTATTATAGTCCATATTGGTTTTATTAAAGTTTGCTTTTATATTTCTAGGAGCAGGAGTCACTTTTAACATCAGCAGAGAGGCAATACTTACTTTTTTACACATCTCTGGGGGGTTCTGAGATGTCAGTTTAAATTCAGTATTATCAGATCAATCAGTTGAGTAGAAGACCTAATCCCATTCCCATTCCCGACAAACATAAATAGGGCAATGTAGAAGAATGATGGATTACAAGGGGCTTTTACTTGTTTGGTTTTACATCTCAAAAGATGTTACCCCGTGCAATTCTGCACTTTGAGATACAAAACCACGAGAGCTGGTTACATTCCTGTGAAAAAACTCTTTAATGACACAGACTTCCTGGAAAGGTGATGTTGCCTGAAGGCGTTGGAAGCCGGACTAGATGATCCAGTCTGAGGTCCCTTCCAACCTGAATTATTCCACGATAAAGAGACACCCCATCCCAGTGAGTCAGTAGGTATTTTAAAAATTGACTGGGAATTTCTTTCCCCCAGTGCTTTGGTCATGAAGCAATAATTCAGCTCTCTCGGTTAGACTTCCTAATGCCCTTATTGCTCATGCTGTTTCTTCTAGAATGGACACAAAGGAGACAAGATGGTTTAATTCAGCTTTTTCTCCTCTCTAAGGCTGTGCCATTATCTTCTCAGTGGCGGCTTTTCCTAGTGCCTCAGCAGACAGCTCCCTGACTCCAGAGGGACTCACAGGTGCTGCAGGGAAGGGCTTCCAACGTGCCAGATCCTGGAGGGGAAGGAGAAGCTCCTGATGCAAGGAAAAGCTTAAACCAGGAGTCCCCCGCCAGCTGTGGAAGGCAGAAGAGATGCCTCGGGGCTGAGCAGCATCTAAAGGTGTGAGCAGATCCCGGAGGGTGACAGAAGGAGTCAGGGTTTGAATTTACTTCCTTTGCCAGTGACTCCCTGGAATTTCGGTGATATTTACACACACTCACCTTGCACCAGAAAGGGTGAGGCTCTCGGGCTCAGCAGGACTCCTGCAGGATTAACTGGACAGCAAAGTCCGTGGATGTGGCTGATCACACAGATGCACAGGACATTCCTTCCAGGTGCCTTGGCCCTGTTCAGGAGGAGGCAGCGCTGTCAAAAGCATTTGAACAATTACTGTTGTAAATTTGTCAGCTTTGAAACTCAGTTTCTGGGCTGCTTGAAGGAGAAATGCTCTGCAAAAGCAACACGTGGGGTTTCCTCCTCATACTTAAAGAAGATATTTACGATAACTTACTATTTGTTCGAATGGTGAAAATCCCTTTTAATTACATATATTTTCTGAAAAACTTCATAGCTACACTAGTTTTATGTGTCATTTATTAGAAAAGATTGAGGTTTTTAAGAGGATCCAGCTGTAACTTGCCCTGAGCACTGTACAAATTCTTTAGTAAGTGCTTTTTTTGTGTCTGAGTGATTCAAAAAAAATACCCAGTAGTTTTGTTTATCAATGCAAAAACTTGTTTAAACATATTCAGAATTGTGTGTCTGTTTTTACTGAACATAATCTCCCTGTTTCTCTTATTAAGAATGCTTTCATACAAATGATCAAAATGATGAAACCTTAAACCTCAGATTCACACAGAATTGGAGAAAATGTAACAGTGGTAGCTTTTGATGTTTTCTGAAGTAGGAAGACTACAGAATATCTCCATCTCTGTTTTGGCTTCAGGAGAAGTACTTTAAAAGCATAGCACATGATGTTCTTTTGCCCAGAAAAAGAGAAGTAAAATAGACTTTTTTGGCAAAATAATTATCCAAACTTCCGCACAAATCATCCAAGCAAACCGAGCCTGATCTCTTCATTGCAGCCTTTCTGGGAGTCAACATTTGGCGCCACTGCATGCTTGTGCTATCCAGTTATTTGAAGGGAAAGATAAAGAAAAAATGAGGGAAAGTTAAGATCTTATAAAAACCCACCTAGCTGGGATGGTGTTTGGTTTACATACTAAGAACATAAACAGTAAAATCTGCTCTGCTTTCATGGGTCACTTGCTGTGCCTCAACTGATTTATTTCTGGATTCAGAGGTCTTGTTTAAATGTCCTACCTGTGCAAAGCAATAAAATGCAACCAGGTGCCCAATATTTCCAATATCTCTGTCTGCCGCCTTCACCGAAATGCACTGACTAAACATTCCTGGAGTAACAGCTTTCCTTTTGAGTTACTAACCTAAAAACCATGAGCACTGCCAGAACTGCATCATTCTTTACGAAGATAAAGGGAGAAACAAAAGAAAACCCCTCCTGAAATTCCCGATATTTTTACCCAGGCAACCTCCCAGATCCCAACGGAGACTCGAGGCTGTAACTCAACACATGATTTTGCATAATTGGACTCCTCTTAAATTGCAGCCTTCTAGTGTTGCTAGCCCTGGAGTCTGACCTTGGCTTTAATTTTTAAAAGTTTACTTTGCTGAAGCTTCTCCTTCTCAGCTTCAGTGATGTTCAAAACAATGAGAGAGCAGCTAAAAACTACAAAGTGGGCAAACAACAGAGCAATCATCAAACTTTTCTGTACTTGGATACCATTTTAAACACAAGTGATATTAGGAACAGAGCATGATTTAACTGTGCTTTGACATGGGAGATGATACCGGGGAAGATAAATGTTTTAAATCAAACTCTATTTAAGATAAGCAGAGCATACAAAGTAGCTACTTGACTCTTGATTTAAAAGTGCAGTTATTCGGATACAGACTTAAATATACAGAACTGTATCTGGAAAATAATTTCAATGAGCTATTATATCAGTAATGAAAATACAACACGCTTGGGCAGGATGCCATTTTACTTGTTATTATTCTACAACTATTTTTTACAACTTGCCAAAGTGCACGCTCCATTTGTTATTTGAAGCCAAATTTTAAGTACAGGTGCAGCAATAGGTAAGAAAGCATTCCAATAGCTGAAGAAAAAGCTTCTACCCAGAACTGAAGCTGTGCAAATCAATGTCTTCAACTGCTTAGCTGTGTGCCACAAGAAAAAGACTCAAAACCAGGCTGGTGCTATTGCCAACTCCCAAAAATCCCGGGCTACAAACACATTACTTTTTTGTGCAACTTTAACATCAGACAAGCCAAAATATTTCATTCCCAAGGACCAGGATTTATATTTAGTCCTAAATTTTCCTCTGTGTCAGCAAATCAAATTGCTGCTTTGAAAACAGGTGGGATAAGGGTCCCCTGCCCTAGATCTAAGATAGTTGTTAAAACGGGGGCAAACTGGGACTAGCTGTTAATATTGGGATTTAGTCACCTTTTAAGCTCATTTTTACTTGGTACAATGGCAAATTTTTGCATTAATTTCAAAGTTCGAAAAAAAAAAAATTACACTTATTAGGAATTCCACAACCTGATACTAGTAAGGGTCTGAAGGAAAAAAAAAAAATCTGAACAGGACTGAGCCTCCTGAGTTTTGCTGCTCATGAGAAATGGTCTGAGAAAAAGAGATCCATGTCTTTTAGCAGATACGCTGCCAGTTTTTCTCACAGGAAGCAACAGACAGTGTAAACTCCAGGGCCACATCAAAATGAACACATTTTATACCTGTGGGAAGCAGGGAGGTTCAGTTTTCCAGTAGTCTAAATAATTAATATCCAGCAGTTGAGAGAGTTGCTGGATGAGGTATTCGGAAGGAATTCTCTCCTGGGAGGGTGGGCAGGACCTGGCACAGGTTGCCCAGAGAAGCTGTGGCTGCTCCTGGATCCCTGGGAGTGTCCAAGGCCAGGTTGGATGGGGCTTGGAGCAACCTGGGATAGTGGAAAGTTGGAAGTAGATGATCTCTGAGGTGCCTCCCAACCCCAGCCATTCTGTGTTTCCGTGACACGAGCTGCTATAATACACAGCGGTGCCATTGGGGGCCGCAGGAAAAGGGTAACAACCCCCCCAGTGTCATGCTGAGACCTGCTACTGTGCAAGCTGCAGGGCCCGCAAACTAATTGCTCCAAGGTTTTCAGGCTGCCCAAGTACCAGTCCCAGGTTAGCAGTGAGGAAAGGATGACACGCTGCAAATTCAGAATGATCTTATCCCTCGGTGTGTTTGACAGTGCTCGAATGAGAAGGCATTACCTTCTCACGCACGTCAGGAAAGCACCACTTTGTACCTGGGACTGCAGGCACTGGTTATTTCAGCAGGCCAGTAACACTTCCCAAGCTGGAATGTCAGCTGCTTTGTCTGGGGGTTTATGGAGGGAAGCCTTGTCCCAGGACATGGCCAAAAGATCCTGGCAGAACACCAACATTTCACTGAAAGATTTTAATTGTAAAAATAACTCCACCAGCCTGACACCTCCCCTTTACAACTGCATCACTCTGTGCTTATGTGTCAGTCCAAACAAACCACCGACTCTGTTACACTTCAGTCAGACTAAAATCCACAATTTTTCTTTCCAAGGCAAGTCAAAGGTAGAATCAAATAGAGAAGTAAAAAATTTAATATTCTGCGTATCTCTCGTTGCCCTTTGGGCAACAAATAAACAAATAAAATCAAGAGCTTGTACTTCAAGCAACTTACTCTGGAGGGCAATTTGCGTGCTGTATTCCAGGCAGTAGGAAAACCTGATAAATCTGTCGCTGTTTGTGTTCACAGCATCTAACACGCTGCTCCAGCGCGATGCTCACCACGGCCAGTCAGCTACTGCAGTTATTGCTTCTCCTGTCTACCACTGGAAAACTCCACAAGCTCATTCGGCACCTTTTATACTCTCGGAGAGCTGCTGTTCCCTTCTACAGCTACCTTATGTATTAGCATTTGGTCAACTTCAGCACAGCAACTGTCTAAAACCTGTTTTGCTTCCCCTCCTGCTAAAATTGATGTCTCTCTTTACAGCGCCCAGTTGCTAAAGGCCATCACAGCTGAAGGATTTTCTCCAGCTATTCCTGAACAACTTAAACTCTTGTGAGTTTGAGAGATGCTGTGACTGTGAGAGGCTTTGGTCCTTCACAGAACTCTCTTTTCTCCAATGCCAGCTTTTTTTAACTCGCGCTCACCCCCAAAGCACAGCTGTCCCCTCAGTGACAGCAGCTCCCTTCTGCAAGTCTACACGTTTCTCTGAAGGATTCAGGGAAAAATGTGCTCTCTTTGTTCAGGTGAACTGCCTAAAACTAATGAGTTGAAGCTGAATGTTCTGATTGTTTTAAGTTAGACGAGGAAGACACTGAGTGTATTTAACAGCACGTATCCTCCAACCTGGCAACCTTTCAAAGAACTTAATGATGCCCCACGTGACACGATCAACAAATGTCACCTTTTAGTTTGAATGCTCTTTGACTAATACGCTTTTGGGTAGTAAGCCCAAATAGGAACTGCAGACACGGAACAGGCTGACCAACCCACTCTGATTGATTTGCACTTGGAAAGTCCTCTGCTTATTGGCTTCCTTTCCCCCAGGACTGAAGTGACTGTCTAGTCTTAGGGGGACACGCAGCTTATTCAAGAAATCCGTTCTCACCTCGGCGTTTCTTTCGCCGTGGTTTGCTCTGTTTAGAGTGTGGCTTTGAGTCATCCCTCCAAAGTTCAAGATAGTTTTCCAGTGAGCTCTTCAGAAAGTCGCTTTGATGCCGGTTTTGGCAGTCAGCTCCCGTCACATATTTCATTTGTTACTTTAGACGTCAGGCCCCGTCCAAAACAGCCCAAGAGCAAAGAAGAGGAACAGCCTCCAAATATGGTGAGAGCAAAGCCAGTTTCTGGAGCAGTTTAACACATCGGCGTGCGTAAGAATGAAGGGAACTGGAACAAGTTTTAAATAATGCTCTAAATAGACTGTGGTGAAATGTTCAGAACTCAGGACTACAGAGAAAACCCTGAAGCAGATAAAAGAATAGCTATGACCCCGTTAGCAAACATAACTGTCGTCATCAGCTCCAGCAATAAAATGCTGCTTAAACCCTCTGAAATCACGTCCAATGACACAAAGGTTAAGCCCGAGTCCTTAATTCAGGATTTGGTTTGGAGAGAGCCAGTAAAGTTTATACCATGAAACACAAAGGAGGTTTTTTTCCAAAGCAATTATACCGGACAGTTACAATAAAAATACTCACCAGAAAAAATACAGATTAAGTATCCATCAGCTGAATCTTAATTCAGATCACACAATTCTTTTGGTTTTAATTAGGGTGATTTTATTTCTCCCCACTATTGACGGATGTTCCTTTCATCGGTCTCTCAGCTTCAAATTCACACTATTTCACAGTATTCTGTGTGAGGATTATAAGGCCAATTACACGAGGGTCTCAAACAGCAGGAACATCAATCAAGTGAAGTGTTACATGTATTGTAGCCAAATATAATCTGGCCACCAACGATAAAATTTACGCCAGTTTTCTTAATGTGAAAATATAAGAAAGTAGGAAGTTTTCTGCATCTGACCCTGGAAACACACGATCTGGTAGTCACACGCAATATCCTTCACAAACACCAAAAAGCCAAGACCACATCTCACAAAGCAGTAACATCTTTTAACTCGGCCCTTACAAGCCGTACCCAGCACCTGCTGCAAACTGATTCCTATTCTCTTGTCCCCCAGCTATAAAGAAATCAGGAAGATTTGATGTTAGGCTGTTGGATAACGGAGCGCCTGAGGCAGCCAAAGCTATCTGCACTGCAGTTCAACACAAAGGCTTGGACAACTTTTTAGGGAAACCTTACTTCTCCCAGAGCTCACTTTTAACTTTTACAGAACACAAAAGACTGTATCAGATACTTTGGCTTTGTGTACTTTGGAAAAGAATAATTTGGAATCACACAACTGCAATTTAAAATGTGTAACTGTGGTAGCTTTTGAATCATAACTATAAAACATTGGAGCACGTATCTATAAAGGAATTAAAGCTCTAAATTGCATGAACACTTCAAATTGTTTCTTGTTATAGATGTTTAATTATTTAGTTTAAAATAGCATGTAAAAAGTCCTTAAAAATAGCATATTTAAAAATGCTTATCCAAATGCAATTTCTATGCACAAGGCAAGACTTCTCGTTTTAAAAAAGACCCTGACATTTTGTATTTTGTGCTTCAGTGTTCCTTAAAAATAAGCACTAAGTAATCTACAATTAGCGAAATATAAGCATGTTTAAGCTATGAATTATAAGCTAATGAAATAAGCTGCTTTAATGGGAAAACATTTTATTAGGAAATGGAAAATACTCATAGACTGAGAGTCAGCAGTTGCCTCTAAAGGATGCCATTAAGCTGCCATTATTTTGGCAAAGCTCTGGTCTCAAAGAGGCAGATTTTCTCACTGTATTGTAGAAGTCCTTGGCAAATTACATAATATTCATTAAATTTAAATGGAGACCCTTGATGTCTCCTGTAAAGATGTCTCAGGGAGTCAATTTTCATGGAATTCATAATGTAGGCAGCAAGTTATCGGAGAAGGAGACATTCACCACTAAGAAGGCCCCAGATGAATGATTTAGAGAAGGAGGTGATGTGACACACTTTGGTGGCTCCTGAGACAGACTCCTACTTCCAGGAACAGCAGAGGCAATCTGGCCAGCCGTGTGCTGCAACCCCAAATTTCCTCAGACGCTTCCTGACTGCGCTAGGAAAGCGGTTTGCTTAATCCCTGAAGTTAACACTGATGTCAGGGGGACTATAAAAGCAGAAGTGACAGGTGGCTGAAGCCTTGTGCTTCTGCCTGACACCTGCCCCACGTCCCTGCCACGTTGGGAACTCTCCCACCTTTTGGGGGGGTTCACCCTGACACTGCTCTTGCTTGGCAAAGGATGCTGGGTTAACTCTTCCTGTTAAAAAAAGAACCTGGCACATGCTGGGCAAAGGGATCCCCTAAAATCAGACTCCTAGCCCTGCTAACTTTTTGTTGATGGTGCGTTCTTTTGGTTCTCGACAGTGAAATCTCCCCAGTGCTGCTTCTGCTCATTCCCTGTAGGTCACACAGTAGATACTGCTTAGGCTGAAACAAAAAACCATCTCACAAAGTTTTCCCCCTTTTTAATATTCGGCTTCATTTAAATGTTTCATGGCCCTAAAACCTTCATAAGCAGCTTACTTTTAAAGTATAAACATGTCAGTGTTTAGCCACAGAGGGTCCTTTTCTGTCCTAAATCATCATCCATTTATCAGACTGATCTACATTACTAAATGCTGTTAAAACATATTATAAATACATTGCAATAATCCCCATGTAACAGCCACTGGCTTCCAGCACTGAATATACTGATATTTATATAAGCATTACACAATAAATGCCACATAGTTTCCAGGTTGGGCAGTGTGTCAGCCTTCTACTGTCACTACTCACTAAGTAGTACAGACAAGAGAAAACAGCTTACTTTAGCAGATATTCCCACCTCTCATAAAATGGCACCGTTAAAAAGCAATCCAACAAAATAATCCAACATTTAATTCATTAATGCAGAGTAAGAGATGGGATTTGTTTTTCATCGTCATTATTTATAACTTTACAAATGTGCCCAGTGTTACACAAAAGGGCAACGTATCCCAAGTGAGCTGCAGTCAGAACTTGCACAGTGCTCCCATAAAACCAAATTAAACAACCTACAATATGGAAATGAAATCCTGACTTTCAAAGTAAATATTTATGGCTCCATAAAAAAATATTTTTATAAATGCAACTGGAGAGAGAATTGTCCTTAATGATACATCTAATTTCAAGAGTTTTTTTAACTGCTAAACTGTATTTAAAATATCCTTGAAAACCTGTACTAGGGGGTCAGGATGGTTAATAATAAAAACTCAAAAACCAGCTCCCCGCTGGGGAAACTGGAAGCTATTTAATCAAGCTGGGCTCTTGTATCGCCGACAGAACCAGGGTTGGTATCAGCTAACCAACATTATGCCCCTGAGGCAGGGAAACCGCGCTGGCTCCACTTTCAGACGGGCACAGGAACTGAGGTGTGAATTAGGGATGGAAACCGGCGTGCTTTCACAAACCCGCCTTCCTCTCTGTCCCCGTTCCTCGCCTCTCGCACGGCGGGACAGCTGCAAAACCCACGAGCCGTGGGGCGAGACCGCCGAGGGGAACCTGCGGGACGTGGCGCGTGGAAGGACACCCGCACCTCAACCACTGCCTGTGATCTCCTGAAACCACCACGCTCATGGAGACCTCCAACCCTGAACCTCCTCAGACACAGCTGCGCGACAAAGGACCTGCTCACAGCGCAAGTGAACTGCGGGGAAAGGAACACATCCCTGGGAAATCCAAGGAACCGGGGCAACTACTCACTGCGTTCTTGTCCCGAGCCAGGACTATTTTCCGTACCTCCTTCACCATCCAGAAAACCTACTTTTGGCAGGGGACAGACTTTGCTGTTTTGCTGCTTTATGGAAGAGGAAAAGAAGACGGGCAAAAGCCTACTTTTTCTGGGAAAAGTGTGTTGAAAAACTCGTGGGTGCATTGAGCAGGGCGGTGGGGAGGAGGCTCAAGTTTTCCATCAGTCTGGCTGGGTTTTTTCTGTTGAGTATGAAGAGAAATATGTGTCATGTTTTCCACATCAAAATTTGAAGTGCTTGCCCTTCACGCTAAATACAGCTCTGGCCTGCAGTGCCAAAGATGTCCTGGTAACATCCACACAGCCAGGGAATCAGGGGAACAGTGCATTTAAAGGGATGGCTACCCTGCAAACATCTGGGATACTCATCTGGAGCTGTCCTTAAGGAAACACCCCTCTCTGTGGTCTTACAAACACATACTCAAGCACAGCTTAGGAGTTACATGCTTTGCACAACACAGATTAATATCACAATTCAAGGAATACTGTGGTAGTGCATTGTGGTGCTTTATTAGTGTTAGACATGCAATATTTATTTAATGAACAAAAATTAAAATATTAAGGTAACATTTTAATCAAATTAAAAGGATCTGAACTTGCAATAATGAAACAAAAATAAAGTTTTTCATGCATTCTAAGTTTATAGTTCTCATAAGTGCATATAGTTATGATTCTGTACCATTATTAAATGTAGACAAACTACCATCGACTGCACGAGACAAAATAAACCCTTAAGTTATAAGTAATGTTCGCATCTTTCACAGACTTGCTATATAACCTGGATCTTCAGCTTTTTACAGCACACTGTAATACAGGACATCTGGAAGCTTCTAAGATGAACAGGAACGGCTCTGCCTCTTGTAACATACAGTGGCTTCTTCAACGCAGAAATCATAAAAGACACAGCAAATGCCCACCGTGCTTCAGGAGACCGGGATTTCTTCACGGGAAACAAATCTCCAAACCCTTCATAAACACATTAAAGTGCTACCTATTGCATATTAAATACTTCCAGTGACTGTGTCTACATTTTTTAGTTACAAATCCCTGAAAATAGGGTTTCCTACCGAAAGTGCTGACAGCCCCTTCAATCCAGCATCCTCAACACAGCAGCACTATAACCCTTCCCCGTGGTCCCCGTGCTTTGAACATCACCACTGTAAGAGCCACCGCCTCTACCAAACCTACAGCAGCAATGGCTACAAAAGAGCAACAAGCAGGAGCTCAAGTCACGCAGGGGATGGAGGACAATGGTCTGTCTTTAAAGCTGGAAGTGTGAATAAACCTCCAGTGCAGCAGTAAACACATTTAAGACAGCAGTTCTGTTTGCTGGGTGCATCTAGGAAAGGGCATCCTCTACCGAAAGAAATGCAGACTGGTGGCTAATGAGCATGATTTTCATTAGGTCCCCGAATCATGAAACCTTTCGAAATGCAAGGCAACATTTTTGACAGCTGGAAAACTACAAAGAGTTCCTGACACAGAGCCAACAGCAATAAATGTAGTTATGGATAATCTAGGACTCGAGAATGCTACATTCATTAGTAGGTGGAAAACCAAGCTAAACATAAAATACAGCAGCAAGACGTAACATATATAAATATTAAACATCCTTTTTGAATGGCAAAAAGTTTAAATTTCTTGCTTACAACAATAAAGTATGGCCTTCATATTTGTCCTTTAAAGTAAGCAAAACACATGGCTACGAGAAGAGCTGTTTCAAAGGATAATTTCAAAGTATAGTGCATGCATGGATGAACTCCTATGCTAATTTTTGAGAGAAAAAATCAAAATAATATGGAGATGTTCAAAATTTTCATTCCTACGTTTTAAAGGGCAAGAAAAGCTGGCTATAAGTAGCAAGTTATTATGGTTTTAAAATGATGTGCAAGAAAGTTTACAATTTTATTCTACGGGAGAAACAGAACTTTCTTTGTTTTCAACACATAAATTACTCTGTATGAAATGTTTTAACTTGAAAGCTGCATGATTCAAAAAACACATGGGGTGAAGATGCTTTTCAAAAATAATCTCAAAATAGAGAACCTAAGCAGAAAACATGTATGTAATCTTTCAAGAGCTGCTCCAAAAGCAGCCTATATCTTCACCTAAAAGAATTCCACAAAAAAGTTTTCATAGTTTTAGATATCCCATCCTGCTTCCCTAAATAACTTTACCTTTTCCTAAATTGCATTTGTCATTCTCCCCTTTCTTGACAAACTGTTCGAAACAAAAGGTGCTTTTATTCAACATACAGATCAGATAAAGACTAGATAGTACATTCAAAGCTTCACTAAATTTCTTCACTAATGCACAAAAATTGATCTTTTCGCTACCTTTAATCTGCTTATCGTTCCTGGTATGCAAATATGTCAAACGATCTGCTTTTAGTCAATTATGCAGTTTGAGATTCTACATTTACATTCTAAAAGAAGTGATTTCAGAGGTGCTAAATATAGTAGAGTTTCATTTTAATAACTGTAAGATGGCTGGCATGTGAAAAGTCATTGGAGCACATTCCTGGTTAGTTTACTTGTTAATCCCCGCTGGTGTGTATGATTTAAGCAGTGTAAATACTAGAGATGGTCTCAGACCAGTTAGCTGAAAATGACTGTGGAATTCCAAACAATTGCACATCACTTCCCCATTAACATGAGAAAATCACTCGCTTCGGCCAAGCATCTGAACACGTTTAAGAATTTTTATGGAAATACCGAGTAACTGAAATACATCTTGGCGTAATTAGGAAATTGAAATCTAATTGAGTGCAAAACCTAACTTCCAACAGTAAACGTACCATAACCCAGCACATAACCTTTGGCGCTTTGAATACGTTACAACAAATTTACAGTCCTTCAGATCTCAAGCGGGTCAAAAAGAACATTCCTGTGGTTTCTGAGGTACTGAACTCGCTAAATCCTTCGGCTGAGAGAGGACAGTGCCGATGTGGGAGCAGAGCTCTGCAGTCAGTGGGGCTGCAATCCCATCCCAGGCACCAGGAGCTGATCACACCCTGGGGACAGCACCAGGGGGACGGGAGGTACCTGCTAAATAACAGAAGGAAACAAAGGAAAGCCCAGAACAGGTAAATGAAATCCCAGAACATTTGTACAAAGCAGCTTTTTCTCTAACAGGAATGATTCCGTGCCGCCATACAATGCTAACGGCGCCAAAGGCGTTCAGATACAGCTTTTTCACTTACAATTATTCAAGATATTACCAATTTTTGCAGTTTTAAAAATGAAAATATATTTCAGTCTTTTACGATGACAACAAAAAATTGGAATTTAATTTCAAGCTTTTTTTGCCATCTCATCAACAACCATTTCATGGTGCTGTAAGAAAAAAACAACAGATCAAGTAAAACAAAAGGAAAAGACAGTTTTCTTAAAACCAAACCTAAAATATTCTCTGTATTTTTTTGTTAATGTTATCTGTTTCATAGCAACAGACAATCCAACTGAGGTTCATACTAAGGAAATTAACATTTCCTTATGATAATATTTTGAGGATTCTTCTCCTACAGTATTTCCCCATTACATGTACATCACTATACTTTGCCAATTCATTGAATAACAGATAGCGTTTTCATATGTCATTCCATAAGCAATTATTAAATGATCAGGAAGATATTGACTACATTCTTCTTTCATTTGCCTCAGTGAAAACTGACTTTTAGAGTTATTTATATGGGTACAGATATTTTAATGAAAAGTCTAAGTACTCTATATGTGTTTAAGCAACATGGCCTATTTCTAAAGGCATATACTTTGTTGTCATAAGATTTAAAAAGTTAAGACACATATCATGTAAAACTCAACCTTACATTGAGTCAGTTCTACATTTTTTGAATTATCGTGTCTATTTAAGTCAGCCCCTCCACTTCTGCTACATTTCCATCGCAGTAGACTTTGACTGAACAAAAGTATTCATATTTTTATTCCATACTTCTCTCCAGTCCTACCTCTGACTCTATTAACACTGCTCAAAGGACTTTAACACATAAAAAGGCATGCAGTAACTTCATACAAAAAGATCCTCCGAACAACCTTATGTCATGAGCTCACCACCAAAGTTCACTCATTATACACAAAATTCAGCATTTAAGTGTAAAATAACTGGTTCCAGCATATGCCATTACAGAAAGGGCACGGGTTCTTTTACATTGTTATATAAAAAGCACATTGTGTAGAATACAGCATTTACTCTGCAAAGATTGTGCATCACCGTTCTCCTCTAATGTGTGTAGAACTACATTCCATTGCAATAAACCACACTCAGCTTTAGTAGAATGCTACGTTGGCTTGAAAACAGTGGTCTTGATGGCATGCTGTAAGAAAAGACTCGATACATTTGCCTAATGTCAGTAATCCTTCAGGAAAACATCCGTAACAGCACAGGCTTCCCAGCTGAAACTGCCACATGGTGAACACTAAGCTATTAGAGAAACTGCATGGACATCTTCAATGTGTGTTAGTAGCTCCATTTTAAGTATTCTGTACCTAAAGGTGTTTTCAGAAAGAAAAAACAGAAGTTACCTAGGTAATTTAACAGAGTATTACTTTTGGCAGTCCCTGCTAGTGTTTGGAGTAAAAAAAAAAAACCAAGAAAAACCCCACACCACTGTCCCTTCTCCCTGGAAGGTGATTCCTGGAATTTCTTAGGAGAAAAGGAATGAAGAGAAGTCAAAACATTAAAGTGTGATTTCCTTCCACTAGAGTGTTCAGCAGCAAGCACCATCAAGTACCGCTATCTCAGCTTTTGGAAAATTTCCCAGCTTTCCGAGAAGGTTCATATGGCACTCTGAGAATACTGGGTGTTTCTTCCATCACTCGTACAAGAAGATTGTCAATGTAATCCTCGAGTTCACGAATATGGGTGTCCTTCTTCTTCAGTTGCTCTTTATGCTTCACCAGCTCCTGCAGAACCTCTTCGTAAGTGAGGTTACGATACCCAGCAGTGGCGTCGAAAGGGTTTCCTTCCTGCAGGTCAGTTCAGAAAAAAACACCACATTTTATTAAATAGTTCGGCAAATCGATGGGTTATTGCTTTTCATATGTTTCTCGTGTGCATCTCTTGACAGAAACAACTTCTTCCAGACAACACACCTCCATTTGCTCTCGATCTTTTCCCTCCAGTACCCCCCCGGAGCAGAAAGGTGGCACAGTTTAATGTATGATTCCCACACTGTCATCTCAGAAAAAACACTCTGCTCAGCGAGGTGTACGCACAGTTCCTGACCGTATGAGCAGCAGCCACAAGAATGGCAGGTCCCTTTTGGGAAACCAGCTATGTGGTAACCTTTATTACTGAAGAGCAAGAGAAAAGCCCCGAGAATTCAAGTCCTACTGTAACTTCCCTGAGTTCCCACTTTCGGAGTACATCACAGCAAAGCAGGTACTCAGCTCTAAATGGCATCAGCCCTCATCTGTCTTTCATATTCTATTTTTAGCCATCGGTGGTTCTCCAGGCCTTGGCTTCTGAATCACATAATAAAACTTCCAATTTTAAATTTCAGGTAAAGGTAAAAGGCTGCATCTTATTTTCACCCGAGCACTGAAACCAAAAATGTGTGCTTATAAAAAACCTTGCTTGCTCCTTGCTTGCTATAAAGCAGGAGGAGCCCAGAATTAAGCAGCAGGGAACATTATTTCTGTAATGATTTCTGATGACTCAGTAAGTGCAGGTATTAACAGAGATGGACAAGTTAGTCCTCTTAACAAAGGGCAACATGGGATGCAAACCACTATAAACTTGAATGTCTTATTCTGCGTCAAGAATTAGCTGTGACCTTAAGTAACCAGACAGTGAAAAATGTTGAAATGTATAACTGAAAAAGATTGTGAGAGCTGGTTTCTAGAAGCAATAGCACTGCCAGACATGCTAAGCAGCAAGTTTTGCCTCATCCAGAAATAGAAACATTTAGAAGATATGGAATCTAAAAAGCCCCGTTCCTCTAACAGGGCAGAAGAACACAAGACAGCTTTTATTTACAGTAGAAGCATGCATTAAAAAATATAAAGCCTGCACAGCTAAGAAGCACAGAGCATAATAAAGTCATATCCATTCCTTTTCCATGCCCCACTCCCTTTCCTTCCACACAGCTCCACATTTGCACACTGGCATATGTCGAACCATTAAAACACGCAGCTGGCCCAAGTTTTCCAGTACACCTAATTATGTGATGGTGCTCTGCACACAGGCTGAAGTGCAGCAGATCAGCCCCTCTCCATCGATTATTTTCCAGCAGCAGTTCTCAAAAGTGTGTGCTTTTAGGAGTTTCTCGCTAGGTTTGATTCACGTCATCTTTATGTACGTGTATTCAGTATTTCAAACTCACCAAGTTACAGGACTGTAACTAACCAGGAACTCCCATTTTATTCAAATTGTTAACCTATGAAATGTATAAATTCATTAGGAACTGACTTCCAACAAGTATAGAAGAGAAAATCACCTTGTGGCCATATTTTAACAGGTTTTCTTCTACAGGAAGGAAGCAGAATTTTCTCCTTATGTTACTAAATTTTTGTACACATTGGAAAATATATCATTAACACTTACACGTCTGAAATAGAGTTTGCCTAATTTTTTGATTTGACAAAGGAGCAGGAATTAAGATGCAAAGATGTCTTTAATTATTCTATGAAGCTTACATGAAAAGTCTGTGTAATACATGTGTTTTAAAGATGTTGTATCGTATTCCTGCTCCACGTACATCTTTTGGGGGGAATAACTTATCCCATTAATTACGCAAGAAAATTCTATTTAAAGTACAGTAGTACTTAGAAATAAATTATTGTTAAAATTAAGAAGATTTTACATGTTCAATTTGAGCCAATAGGCAATATTTAAATGTATAAGAAACACCTATGTCCTTACAAAAAACGAATTTTAATGTAAAACATTAACCTTATAGTGAATTATTAAGAAAAAAAAATTATTCTCAAGAACAAGATATGCAAGTTATTGTCTCACCTACAAAGTGCTACTGGGGTACACACTGACAGGCAGAGAAAATAGATAAAATGAAGGCCTGGCAATCTCTGATCACCTCTTCATTGTTCTAATGAGGAATTCTGCTCTGGGAATATCATCCAAGCTACTTTCACATCTTTTGTCCCACTTACTTCATCTTCCTTTCAGTTCTTAATTAGGCCTTAAAGAGCTCAGCTGCCCTTTCAACTGGCTACTGCTCCCATTTAAACACTGCTTTCAGAGACAGGTGTTGGCATCAGAGCAGAAGACATACAAACATAATTACTAAATAATATGCACAAGGAAGAAAAATAATAACTTGGTGAGGGCTATTATTGCAGAGCCTAATAATACATTACTTCAAACACCGTAGAAAGCAATCTTGAATATTTAAAAAAAATCAAATGGTTTCATTCAAAACTACGGTTGAGATACAGTTTCTCCCCCCCTCCCACCCCCGAATTTGTATTTTGCATTAAATGAGCGCCACCTCATAATCCTGCAACTGACATTTAGGATAGCTGGTATTCCAAAGGAAAAATCATCAAGGATTTCTTTTATCACCTTTAAATCCTTTAAATAAAACAACTCACATCTTATTTCTTAAAAGCATTAAACTGATGCTTTTACCAGCAATAAATTACATGATTTGCAGTAGTACATTTGCAAGCACATAGAAAGTGTAATTATGGTTACTTTACAGACAATGGCTGCTAAGTTAAATCAATTTTTTTGATGTCGCTTTTTGTCAGAGATTAAGTAACTGCCTGGTAGAATTCAGTTTACTATCTGATCAAAGGCAGCCTTCAAATACTCTGACATCTCCCACCAGTAACTCACATTATAAAAACTTGGTCATTTACAATAACATCAATTGTTATTACAAATCATTTACATAAACCAGCGGAAAACAAACAGTACAAAGCCATATTTGCTTGTGAACCTTGTTTTCTATATATTTTAAAGATTGAAAACAAACGCACTTGTAAAGATTTCATCTATTCACAAAACAAACCCTAATAAGACCCCATTTTCCTTCAAACAAAGACACCGCCTCGGATTTTTTTTGTCTGTTCTTCGAACACAATTTATTCCTGGTACTTTGAGAATGAAGAGCATTTTGTATAATATCCTTTAGTATTTCTATTTTTTCGTGTTTTCTGAGAGGCTGTTCATTTATTATGTGTATTATTAATCCTATCGTGTATCAGTTCATTATTTCCATTTTGATTTGCCATCTACAGACTGTCCTCAAGTCTCTGATCAAAGTAACAGCAAATTCCTGTTTGGTCAATTAACACAGCACTGCCTAATACAGAGTTCCTCACCTGACCATTAGTCAGTCTAGATTAGTCATCTCAAACACCCCCAAAGAAACTGTTTGGTTCTTCTTTTTCCTACTTTTTGGGCACAGATCTAAATTTTTCCTTTCTCATCATCACATCACAGGTAAAACTGTGTATTGAGTGTAAAATTCTTCTTTATTCCCAAATCTACGTTAAGCTTGTGATTTCCTAATTCGAATTTCTGGGTATGTCAAAAGAAAAAGAAAAAAATCCCAATATTTCCTTATAGAAGGTTAAAAAAAGAATATAAGGCTAGGTTGTGTTAAACACCAATCAGCTGCCAATTACTGATGCCTTCCCATAACATTCATAACTCACCGATTTTTTCCTGAGATCCTCAATGCCAGAAGGATTCACATGAAAACTGTGGGGAAAAAAAACCCAAACCAAATAAATATTAGCAGAGCACACTATTTGAGCAAAACATCTACTAGAAGACAGTACTGAATTAGATATATAGATATTAGATATATATTTCGATAGGCTGCATGTACTGGCTGTGAGGGTGGTATTTATTGGCTGAGAGTTACAAGAATATGTGCAGAACTTTTTAAAAACAAATTTTAAAGATAGGTTAAAGTACGGAACATGAATTCTGTGACTGCTCATCACTCTTTGTTATCTGAATTTATAAGCCATTTATTCCATGGTGTAAAAGTGGAAGGGACCAAAGTTTACAAACCGAAATTACGTAAAACATAAAACAATGATTTTTTTTCTGCGAAGAATTTTTATGAGTTCATTTTTTAAAAACGTTTATTTTGTTCTGTACAATATTTTTCATTTCCAAAGCAGGCACTCTTTTGCTCATACAGAAATCCCCTGAACCATCTGCTGAGCTGAGAATGTAAGACAGAGACTGGAATACAAAAAGAGTCACAACTAGAGATCAAGTTCTGGCTGATGCCCACTCTACCTGTCTGTAACAGCGATCCCCAGCAGTCTGCCTCGTTTGCTGAGCCCACTTTTGAATGAGGGGCCTCTTTCATGGGGTATTGTCTCAAAGGCAAAGGCAGGACCCTCCCTCCCGGCCCTCCTTTCAGTCTCACACCGAGGGATGTGTCAAACACAGGATGAACTCCCTTCATTCAGGGCTGCCTTCCGTGATCCCAGCACAAAGCACCGAGTTAACTGAACTGCAGTGAATTAGCCTGCTGAAAACCAAGAATGTCTCTATTTAACCAAGAGTGGCGTTAATTTGGGATATCTTTCTTTTGGGACTGTTTCCTCGTGTTAGACAAGATACAGAATAATACGGCCTGACTGCTCAACTGAGTGACTTTCTGAAAGGTCAAAAAAGCAAGATCTTTCCTTGCCTTCAATGACTTCATAGTTTCCGTGAAATAAGTCCTAAGACTCTTTTGCATAGGAGCAGCTTAAAAAGAAAGCACTGGTTCTGACTATGAAAAGTTTCTGTTTGAAAATTACAAATATAAATCACTGGCAATATGGACTAAATTATTTTTCTTTAAGCAGTAAAAAACCTGCAATCATTTCTACAACACTGTGGACATCACAACTGCAGTTCCAAGAGAGCACATCTGTGTAGTTTACATGAAGAAATTTGAATACACTTGCAAAAAATGAAAAACTATTAAAACGTTCCCCAATAAAAACCCCAAACCCCATGAATACTCTTATTCATATTTTAAAGAGATATGTGGAAAGTGTAGTGCTTCTCAAGGAAGAAACAGGTGCTGAGATTGCATATAACATTTTTTTTTTAAATCAAAGTGTCTGTTAAGTAAGGTGGGAGCTCGTTGGCCTCGCTGAGCCCTGCGGGGTTTCCTGCCAGTGCTCCCTGCCCGAGGTGAGTGTGAGCAGATGCAGACTCCCACCACTGCACCCGTATTGCACTGTCCCCTCAAAAGAAAATACTGTAAAATTACGAATGCATTAAAGTTGGGGGAGTTGTCTGTTTGGTGCATTAAAATTAATGAGAGCACTTATTTTTTAATTTAAATTTCATCATAATAATACACCCCTGAAGTTACCATTCTCACTTGATTACTGGCAATAATTACAGAAAACATGCCTCTAGGACTACAGCCCACATGCTGTACAACCATCACAAGCCTCCTTCAAGCAGCCATTATCTTGACTTCCTAAGAGCATTCTGAAATCACTGATCTAAGCAATTATAAAAAATAACGTTGGTTTTCCTTGTGTTACAGTCCTAGTTCATAGTTATAGTATTAGTTGTAGCCCCATTTTTTTCCCCCAGGGGTTGATAAACTGGCAGGGAACTCCTGCTATGGAAGAAGTTCACATGTTCACAGCTTGGGAAAAAGTATCTTTTTGTTTTTTGACTTTTTTTTGCGTGCAGCTTACTGTGAGCAGCGATTGTAAAAATCTAGCATTGTGGGAGTCTGTAATTATTTTTTCTCAATTATGCCCAAACTAAATTTGCTCAGTTTCCAAGTAAAATAAGGTTTCTTTCCTATGAAATGGCCTTTCTGCCAACTGACTTTGAGAACCCCGGTCAGACTGGGTTTCCCTGGCTCATCCTCTGTAACCCCGTGCGTGACTCCCATCTCACACCTCCTCCCTGGGCACCCCTTCCAACCCACACAAAGTGACCACGCTGCTCCTGAACAGAGATAATTTACCTTTGTGCTCCTGTCGCCCTCACCAAGGAACCAACTCATTTCCCACCTCCTCCACTTACCCAGACCCCGCAATAAACTCACGTGCCTCAAGGTGATGGCCCCAGGTCCCAGAACCATTTTTAACAGTTTGTCTCTTGCAAGTAATAAACTTTCATTCCCTTGGATTACCCTCAAGACGATCAGGAACGACTAAGAGGGATGTAAAGCACGCTGGCACAGATTAAAAATCAGCTGCAGCAGGATCGTGGAAGTGCCAGTGACCAAGCAAGGCACCCAACTTCTACACTGGCCTTACCCCACTACAGGCAGAATAAACTTCTCCAGCCTAGCACAGCAATTAGTTCCATCTCACTCATCTAGGAATTCAATGAATTTCCTTAACAGTTATTTTATAACACATATTTTTACCAGATTAAATCATATCCATTATTTTATTGCTTTGGATATAACTTTTTCTTTACATTTTTTTCCCTGAATAGTCCAGTTTGTTTGAATTTTTAGGGTTTTATTAGCTTGGATGTCAATTTTAGCTAATCTGAGATGAGAACTCTTTCCTATCACCATGTTCCTGAGGGGTGAAAGCAATGAGAAATAAAAATAGTATAAGCTAATAATGGAGACAGACATACTGCAGTGCTGATTCTGCAGAGTGTCCTGGATTACTCTTTCATAACCATAGCAAGCATACTGTTTTATCTTTTATTGCTATTTTCCCTACTTAAATACATTTCATTAGAACTACATGAAACTTTATTTTTTTTTTAATAACACCTATTTTTTATGGTAGTTCAATACTTACACTGCATGTTGATAATTTACAGTTTGTATAGAAACTGCAACTTAGTGGAGTTGAGTTTGGGATGTCTCACAAGTTCAAATTTATGAGTGCAGCTTGTAATTTTGCCTTTTGAAGTTTAATGGTAGTTAAAAATTCAAACATTAGGTCTAGTGGCTGCTTAAATATTTAGCTTCTGAATGCCTGAAGATTAAAACAATCTTTATGAAATCTTTCCTATAACTGATTTAAACATTTTAGTGCCTGAACCATTTACTCTGACAACATAATGAATGGGAGTCAGACTCCTAAATTATGCTCCATGGAAAGTGTATTTTCTTACGGAGCAAAAGCTTTTTACTTATCTTTTGCTATTCGTATTAGTTTTGTGATCACTGCGCTGTATACTATTAGAAATTAAAATCAGGATATTTACATTAATCATCACTATTCAAAGTATTGAAATCTATGTTAATGTTCCGTAAAATACCCATAATACCAATAAGCTCAAGTTTCCGCTTTTTTCCTTTAATATGGAATGTCTGCACACAGGTAATTAACAAAGCTCTACCATATTCATTTTCCACTAGAGCTGAAATACGTTCCTATTCTTACTTCTTGGTCCTTGGACTGATTCTTGCTGCAGTGCTTATGCATTCTTCTTTGGATTCTCACAACATATATCAAACCCTTACACTACTTAGCCTTCCACAGAATATTGTTGGCCTGCTGTGCCTGGCACTGCAGACCTCACTTCATATTCTGAGATGGAATGACTGTCATGCCTGGCAGCTAAGCAAGTACAGAACAAGCATATCACCACTTCTTTTGCAATTAGATTCTGGGGAACATCACTTAAGACACCGCACTACGTAAACTGTTCTGCTGTCAAGCCATGTTCCATGGCCTTTTGGGGCTTGAGTCCTGGGGAACACAAGGAGAGTATCAGGTTTTGTTGCCATTACTCCGTTTTCTTAATACTACTATTAAGCCTGACGCCAAGAGCGAAGAAAATGGACCAAAAAACCTGAACTCTGCTTGTAGGACACACTTTCCTTGCAAAGCATTTGTTCTCAAGCTGCATACTCCTTCCATAGACTCCTTGGGAAATGGTCTGTTCAGGAGCTGCTTTCAAGGGTGCTTTCACTGCTGCCCTTCAAGGGTGGCAGAAGGTTCCATGAGGTACAGAAGTTCTGGTCTCAGGACACAACGCTCCGTAGCGGTCCTGAACAACATGCCCTGCAGGGAGCAGCCTTTTCTCTTGTGGCTCACACGTATTTCAAATGTAGTGCAGCAAAAACACCATGCCACTATATAGAAGCACAAAACCTTTCAGTTAAATCAACTTGGAGAATTAAAGAAACTTTTGCCTGGGATCCACAACGGGCTGGGGACCAAATCTGAGGTGTCTGACACTGCTGGAGACAGACCAAGTGAAGTGGCTGCCTGCATGAGCCCTACCAGAATGCTGGACTTCTCCGGCCAAAACACAAGGAGTATTTTAAAACAATAACACTTGTGCTTGCACACTGCTGGACACATTACCAGTGCAAATTCATTTGTTATTCAGGACTTACAAGCCATTCTAAAGTTGAAAGTGATCTCACAAAGTGTACTCTGCTAAATTATAACTACAGTTTTGGGAAACAAGCAACAACAGTTTTACATAAAAAGTTATTATTTTAAAATATATAAATATTCTTTCTTCTACTAAGCAGTTGTGCTATGGCTATAAAGGCTAATGAAGTTTTATTCTCTAGAGATCACTGAAGAACTGTCATACTAAAAGTTCCGCCAGCATTTTCGCTAGAAGACCCTATTATTGGAGATCTGTAAGGCAACCAAAAAAACCAAAACCAACAAAACTCAAAAAATTCTAAAGTAAAATTTTACACTGAAGTTTCCAGAACCGTTTTTGAATGATTAAAAAATAGAACTAATTTTTAGCTCTTATAATGAAACAGAATAAAAAAATTGTTCATCATGTTTACATAGCTTCTGCACTTATTAATAAACTGGATATAACTATTAGATCATTCTTTTTCAAAATAAGATAGAACAGGCCATGAATTTTCCCTTGGGAAACATAATGTGCCTCATGCATGCTCTCAAAGAAGATTTCATATGCCCTGATGTGCACCAACAGACAGTGAAAGCTTGACAAAAATCTTGTCATGCAGCCAGCAGGATGAACTTTCCTGTGACTATTCCTAAAACAGCCAACCAATTAGGAGTGATTTCTAGTGAAGCCTCTGAAAAGTCAAGATTAATAGTATTTCTATAGTATCTCTGTAAGAATTGATTGCTCCAAGCCCCCTTGCTAATGCCCCAAATGCTGTGACCATTGCTTCGCAGGAGCTCTGCAAAAGATTTCATTATTCTCTCATCACGTGCAGATCTCTCTAAATCAGATGGTGACAGAGCTGGCAGGACAGACTAAGAATCCCTGCATGACTTCTGCTTGCTCTGCAATATCCCTTTACCTCTCATGTACCAGCAGTGTATTTCTTTTGTTGAAATAACGCTCTACTGACAGCTTTACCATGCTGAATTAACAAATATACAGCCTACAGTACAGTTAAAGCACTGGCATAGTCCATCAATATTCTACCTTGACTAGAGATCACACTGACTAAAGTCTAGTCAAATTTCAGTAGAGAACTGAAAAATTACATTCATTTCAAGACAAGCAATGCAGAAGTGCATTGTTCTTAAAATAAGGCATACTAACACCTACAGAGGAACCAAAATTCTGAGAATAGCATAATTCACCTGATGTCGTTTTTTTGACCAACAGAGACATAAATATGCCAAAATGTCAGAACAGACCTCATTACTCCAGCAAGCACAGCAATAAACTCATTAGAGAAGCACATTTCTGAAAAAGGAGTGTGAAAATTAGAAACAGTGAATTGTACTGTACGCTGGATGACCCATTTGGCAAATAAACATACAACCATTACCTGGAGCAGACATCAGCTGTTCTGGAAACTTAACATGATCCAAACGCTACACTCTCATCAAGAGCCCCATGTTTTCATGGCACCTCGTTTGCGTCTTAACAAATCTAATAACGAACTTCTCCCAGTGCAGTGACACAAACTGTCGGAACAGGTGACACTGGAGAGGCAGGCAGCTCTAACAGCCACGTGTGAGCAGAGTACAGGGGAGAGAGGCTGAAGAAAATAACCAAATTCAAAAATGGCGAAGGAGAAAGACGCAAAAGAGTTTGAGGGTTGGGTTGCTGGTTTTTTCTGTTTGAGCTGCAAATTTTAAAAAATGCTCAAGCAGTAAGAGAACACATAAAAAAAGACAAGCAGTATTTTTATAATTTATGCTCCAATTGACAAGTGACTATTATAAATATGAGCATTGTTCGCAATTGTTACACTGAACCCCAGTAAGACACATATTTCTTTCTCCACCACTATTCCATCTCCCACACTGGTCAGAATGTGACATACCTATTGTCAGAACTTGAGATAAAGTGTAACTGGTATGTAGGCACAAGCTTTATCTTCTTTTCTCTGAAGTTTAACAGAAGTAATATTTTAAAAGTGTTTTTTTTAATATACGTGTATACATATATTAAAACACACACTTACCTGGTTGTGAATGTGCGTGTATTTTCTGCACATAATTATGTATAACATTACATACGGTGTTTAGCAGGAAGCTCCCAAGCACCTATCAGTTCCGTTTCCCAGATCTGGAGTCGGATCAGACGAGTAACAACCTGTCAGCTTTAACTATTGGACTGTTTGTGTCCCTGTGTCCAGTGCCTAAGATCTCGGTAATTACCTAAACTCCCTCTCTGTAGGTCTTGTTAATTACCCGTCTCCTGTCTCACAGGACCTTGTTAATAACTCGTACAGTCTCTCTAAAAAGGTCCTAATAACACATTAAAATTAAAGATGCTTTTCTTTTAGCACTTGTCAAGTGGTGTAAATTGAGAAATTTTCACATTGGTTTATTAGCCTGTAGTGTGGTGTCGTGTCTTTTCCTAAACAAAAACAATTTCAGAAAAAGGATGCCCAAGGTTTGGTTATGGCACAAAACAATCTTTGTTTTCCAGGAGGACCCTCAGTTTCTTTAACTGTGTTCAATACAAAATCCACGTGGCTTCTGACTGCAAATTAACCTCTTGAGAGCCATGACAATAGCAGTGATTGTAAGAAGGAATTCAGTTTAAGGCAATATTAGGTCAAAGTTTCAAAGCACTGCATTGAGAAGAAGGAAGACAAAGCCATCCTTGGTAAATGCTGGCCTGAAGAATAGTAAACATATTATTTGCATAAAAATTCTTCACTGGCTGTGTGATATAAAACCTCCGGAACTAACAGATTTGGTAATATTTGCTAAAATAGCATTTTTTTGTTTCACTATGAGACTCCTGCATTTTTAAATTGTCAGGAAGTCAGCTCATAAATATCTGTATTACGCCTACACACAACAATAAACCCCCCAACCTTAACATTTATGTAATACTGCAATACAATATCTATAGAAACGTTAAAAAATACTAATTTATCCACTCAGCATTTGCAGGAGCTAACAAAATATCACCTCCATTTTACAGATCTAAGTGTTTTAGTCAAGACAAAGAAAAAGCCTTTGCCAGGTCAGAGATTAATAGGAATTAGGGGTCCATATTTTATGATTTCCTGGTAACAAGTATTACATACAAACCAAGCAGGCTTTGTTTTGCTTTCCCAAAATACTTCTTAAAACTTCTTGAAAGAAAAATAATAAATAACAGCAACAAAAATCAATAATGATTTTCAAGTAATACCGGGACACTTGCGTTTAGAAAAAAATAAATCCTGTAACTGTTGCTGAACCACTTCTCCATTTTCTGTATCATCAGCTGACAAACTTGTGGAGAATGTACCAATCCATGCAGAAATGATATCCATCCAAAAGAGCTTCAGAGCATGTTGAGTAAATAAAAACCAACTCGGTGTCCAAATTCCCTGTCCATGCTTTCTGCATAGTGGATTCGTCACCCAGCCTCATCTATTTTGTGCCCACAGATTCATACAATTCTTTCTTACAGTATTACTAGTTCAAAAAATTAAAAACAGGACTCTCTTCGGCAAATCCTCCACAGATAAAAGGTAAACTGTAAACTTATTAAATATGCACATTTTGTATTAGTTTCTGCTTCAAAAGAAAATAATTGTACAAGACACATTTGAAAGAAAGTAAACTAAGTCTAAAAGGTTTGCACAGAACATAATAATGGAACACATAAAAATCAAGAGCTTCTAACTGAACCTATCGCATGCTAGATACTATTTCATAATAGCTGTCTAACAGAAAAGGTCAAAAAGTTTTTTTTTTCTTTTTGAAAATAAAAGAATATCTATTTGTGTTATCAAAAGTTTATGTTTACATAAAAGTCAAGCACTCGTAGAAGACACTCTCATACAAAGAGGGAAACAAATGCCTACAGTCCTTCTGAATGGGCACTGTGATGAGCCTTTTGATTACAAAATAAAGAAAAAAAAGTCCATCGTGATTACCATTAAAGATTTGCTGCATTCAAGAACTTCAAAAGATTTCACTACTTATATCTAGCATCCGCCTGAATAGTGTTTCATTTTAAAAAAAATTAAATGCTATGTAGTTTTAATTGTTATTTAAATTATTTCTCTTTAAAGGAGCTTATTTAAATGGAAGTTTAACTTCTCACAAACCAAGCTACAACCTAACCTTCCTCTAATCCAGAGAAATCCTTTACTACATAAATAATATTCCAGGACTGCCTGTAAACATGTTATTTAAGACACCAGGAACTGACTTCACTCATAGAAGACACTAAGAAGAGAATTTATTGAAGTCTGTGTGAGCTTCTAGCAACCAAATCTTTTCTATAGCAGTTCCATTTCAGTCCATTTATCTAATTCACATCCATGATTAGTTTTGTTAAGAAAATGTTTCTAAGTTTAAATCAGGAGTGCATGCGTTCTAACCTATGAGTAAAACTGAGTTCAGATACAGTAAGATCACCCTGTTCTAAAATCTTAAAGAACAAGATAACAAGACACAATTTTCATTTCTTTTTAAGGGAACTACTCCCATGTAATTAATTAAGGAATTAATACACAGGAAAAGGAAAATTTGTTAGAACCATGTTTTCCATTTAAAGCAGTGATTTATTTTCCAATCTTAAGATTCCAGCTTGGAGCACTTTAATTTTAAATGCATTTTCTACCAAACTTAAGTCCTTAAATAGAAATTAATCATTACCTTGAAAAAACAAGGGCATTAATATACACAAAACAACAAAGAAACCAAACGCAAATGAATAGAAGTTAATTATTTAACTTCTTAAACAGTTATGTACTGGGAATGGTATATGTGAGGGTGTGTGAGACAGGGAGACAGACAGTGTACCTTCCTCACTAGCAAACAAAAGCCAGAAAGAAATCTAACTGTGGCTTACACTTTTTTTTTTTTTCTTAAGGACAAGTAAAGCGTCGATAGACAAAGATTACAATGGATTATTTAAATCAAAGTTTCTTATCAGCCCTGGTAACTTAATTCATTCTGCTCAACATCTAAACAGCTGCCCTGTGCAGTGACTTCAACACAGACCTCAGCAAAGCTCCCTTAGACTCGACATTTTTCCCTCTAAAAGCCTGACTTAGGGCAATGTAATAACTAGCAGTAAGAAAAGATCAAATTATATCAAAAGTTCATAACTTTTACTTAGAAACAAGCACTGATATAAAGGTATACGAAGCACAAAGATCCTCAACACTTCACATTTTTATAACGTGTTCAAGGTACCAGACTGAAACGCAGCAAAAGCCTACCTTGAAGATGGCAACGTGCTTGTGGGCTTGAAGTTCGTCACAAACAGATTAGTCGACTCGTAATCAAAACTCTCCTGATGAGCTTCCCCGAACACACCGGGCGATTTCAAGTCAGTAGAACCGTCTGATCCCCCATTGCTAAGTTTATCTGACCTCTTGCTATCTTTTTTGCCAGTCACTCTTTCAAAAAGACTAACTTTCTCCTTTTTCTCTTTTTTAAGGTCTTTCCTGATTTCCACGGGTTTGGAAAACAGACTTATGCTTTGATCCCACGTTGCGGAGCTTTCTTCAAACGGGTTCTTCTGTCTTGGCAGCGTAGCAAATTTTTGGGGTAACGAAGCACTCACATTGGTAAATGGGTCATTCTGTGCTTCAAGTGCAGCTTCATCAACTGTGCTGTCAAGCTGGTTCATTTTAGAAGTATCAACACTTAATGTCCTTCTATGTGGAGATTTCAGACTCCCTGCAAACAATCTGTCATTAGTATATTATCCACAGACACAAGAGCACAGTTTATGACATGCAGAAAACCCATTTGAGCTTAGATCTAGAAGCTCTGCAATGGAGCGTCAGTTCAAAATTCTGATGAGTAACTAATCTGTTTAAAAAAAAAAAATTAACAGCTTGAATTTGTGGTTCAGAAACGTTTATAGATAGATGCTACAGGAAATTTTTGTTTCCTGTGTGAAAACTAAGTTCTACAGAGAAGACAGCTATGACTAGTGTGCCATTCCAGAAAGAGAAAGGAGTCTATTACTGCATAATAACTTTGAACATAGCAAAGTATGTTCAGTTCTTTGTATAAATCACATTTAAAGACTGGTGATAGTTTTCAACTTTTTAATTAAACTTCTTCCTCACAAGGTGCTGTTTTGCCTGCAGACCCCTCTAGAATACAATGCTTTACTACAATATACTCTCAAATGAGAACATTAGAAAAGCTAAATTATCATATATTTTCACCAAAAGAAGTGATTTCTTATGCTCAGAAATAGGAACGATGAGCTACCACCAACTAAAGGAAGTAAAAAAAAAAATAGTTCAGCAATATTTATTTACTTTTTGGCCTTGTAATTACTTCCTAAACTGAAGAAACAGATGTTGAATGCTCTAATAGCAGGGAACTGTGACAGGAATGGTCATGAGTTTCACTTACCACCTTCATCAACCGACCCGAAGGACTCCAGCTGACGCCTGAAAAGGTGGGAGTAGCCAACAGTGCCAGATTTCATCTTCTCTGAGGAGACGTGCGGTCCCGTCAAATCTGACATCGAATGGGCTGAGGACAACCTCTGAGGTCCCAAAAGGAAAGGTTTTTTTGGTTTGGATTTCATCTGTACTTCACCACTGCACACCTCTATGCTCGCATCAGGTATGTGAGTGCTTGGGATGATTGCAGAGGATGTATCCGAAAATGTCCCATCGTTTTTTCGACCCTTCATTTTGTCTTTTAGCTTAGCAAAAGGGGATTTGGTTTTGTCCTTCATTGACAAATCAAACATACTTGCTGTCATGTTATTCCTCATAAACTGAATATTGACCTTTATTTCTCCTCTGTCTTTAGTTCTCTTCCCTTGTCTGGACTCTAGGGGAAACCACCTTCAAGGAGAAAAAGAGCAAATTCAGTTGTGTCTTCTGGAGGCTACTCATTAAACTCTGGTTAGTGGGTTAATGCACTGGGTCAGTACAACTTGAAATATGAAAACCCAAATCCTGTATCAAAGATTCAATTATTCCTGCACTGAAAAGCTTCTTTATTTACATTTGCTTTTGAAGAGAAAATAACTAAGCAAGTACAGAGCTCTTTACAGCGTTCACCTGTTTTGAAAACCAACACCAACTCTGGAAGCTTACTAAACTTCATCACAGCTAATGGGCTTGTGTAGGAGAGTATGTACCTAATATTAATGAAAAATACAGATACATTTTATTTTGCTATTTAAAAGAACATTTGATAGTTTTCAAGTGTTTTGTATTTAGCAGTGATGTATATTAATGTGCACTATGTGGCAACTGCCTCATCTGGTAACCTTTTCTCCTTTGGTTTTGCTCAGGTTTACACACCAACAAACATTTTCCCCTCTATCCCTTCCTTCTGGCTGCTGGTTAAGATTTATGTCAAGATTTATGCACCAGCAAAGAAATGTCTGAGACCTCTGAACAGCCAGCTGCCATTTCAGTTCTGCAACTGCATCCCTATGGGTGCTGAAAGCAACTCCAGGGCCGTGAGGTGCAGAACTGTGAGCACGGAGGTGCATCTACAGCCATCCCCTCCTTTGCAGGATTAACTTCAGAAATATTTCCACAGGCTTTGGAACCGTGATGTAAATCCCCACTCCTTGAAAAGAGATCAAAGGTGCGATCATCCGCTTCAAAAAGCCAAGTGTGCTTCCCTGCCAGGCCCAACTAAAGCTGCACCATTATCCAAGTGTATTATTCATTCCCTCTTGTGCTCCATTGTCCCATGGAAGCATCTGCAGAATTATGGCTCAATCTTCCCTCCACAGCTTCACCCAAATGAATGACCCAGATGATCCCTCCTCCACAACCATCCCCAACAGCCCCTCCCTGTTTCAAAAGGGGCACAAGGGCACGTTTCAGATCCAGCAGCTCCAGGAGAATGCTCTAAACCCACTGCCAGGAGAATTGCACGCACACAGATTAACACAGCACCTCATCACCACGAGGAAGTAACTTCTGGAGACCAAGAAATTAAATTGCCTATCGGCACAGATGCAAAACTGATTGCACAGTTATTCATACATTACTCAGTCCTGTCAAATATAGAAAACAAGGTCAGGAAAGGAGAAAAATAACCCTCCATTTCCTTTCAGATTTCATAAATATTTTTAAAGGTGATGGCTGAAATCAAATTTTCAGGCAGAGATACTGTTATTTGAGTTGAGAAAACACTTCTAAAAATGACACACTAAAGAAATAACAAAAGGGTAGAGAGTATTACGCCTTTTTTTTGTTGCTTTCTGATGTTCCCAAGATTTTATGTTTCACACTGAACCAAAATAATTAAGGTATGTCAGACCTCCTCTGTCCTGACACTGAACATCATGAATCCAGACCAGCAGATCCAGAAGTTCAAACCAGTAGGAGGATAATTAAACCTTTAGGAAGAAAGTTGTTCTTCTGTTGTGGGGTAGCTTCATTTATGTATTTTAAATGAAATGCAAAACCTGAAATATATGCCTGAAGAAGATGGATCGTTTTTCCTTTTAGTTAATAACATTTCACTTCTTTGGTAACTGATTCCAGAAACACTTTAAGTCATCTATAGACTCGTTACAGGAAACACACACAACAGAACCACAAGTAAGTTTTTTGTGTGCTATATAATACTGCAAAAACAGGAAGACAAGACAGCCTACTTTCTTTAAAACTCTTGTTTAAAAGAAAATCTGTTCACATCTTTTCTTAAAAAAGTACAAAAAGTACCCAGCCGTAATAGGCAAGCCCTTGCTCACAGAGATCCTGTCTGTGCAGACAAAAGCTCAAACCAAAAATCACCCTGAAACTAAGAAAGTGCTCCCATGATTCCTCAGACAGACACTAAATATACACATAACTACAAATAAGGCTTGTGAGTGTTTCAAGAGACTGAGTAGGCAGAGAGAACCTCACTTTTTGACATTTAAAATTTAATGGCTCGGCCCATGCTGTAACAAACCATTCCCTTTTCCCCTCTTTCCCTCTCCTAACAGGTCTTAAACATTCGTACTGCATCTCTGATAAGACTGCTGAATTTTCGTATGTTCCTACTCAGGGACTACCAAAACTTTAAACTGGTGTATGACACTTGTTAACTTGTTTTAGAACAATATCAAGACACAAATTCTAAAGTTTTTGCTGCGTGGAAGAAAGTACCTTATTTTAAAAATGCATTTAACTCAATTATTGGCATTCTTAGCATCAATCACCAGATACTCTGTGCCACTGCCGGTACTCACCTGCTAACAGCAATACCTCCACTTAATATTTTGAAATTCACCTCTTCTTCACCACTATAAGTTCAGCTGGGAAAGCAATGGAACTCTCCTGACCCACGGAAGACAAGAGAACACCGTAAGGGACTGACTGAGCCTCGTACCCGCTGGGACCAGGTTCAACACTACTACTGACTCCAACAGAATTTAATCATAAACTCTTTTACTCCAGCAAAATTCCTCTGGACTTCAGCGGAATTTCTATTTGAATAATGATTGCTGGATCAAATCATTGTATAAAAGACAGATATTTAATTTTCATAGGCATTTCAAGGAGGTTTCTTTGTTACCTTGGAGAGTTTATCTTGTTTTAGTTATAATGAACGTTCCATATGCTTCAGCTCATAACAAGACAATATGAGAAGCAGACCCCAATCATGATTTCCTTCAAATTCAAAGACAACTAATTACTTTTTTAAACAGATGAGAACAAATGCAGGCAATGCATTTGTGTGGAGCTGCACGTGAAGGAGCAACTGAGTCTGTAAATGTTTCTTATTAGAATCTGTTTTGACAACACATGGGCGTGAGCAACAAATAGAAAAACCAGCACTGTGTGTAATAGAAAAAAGAACTGGAAAACGAAGTCCACTGTTTGCAGATAACAACGTTTTGGTCCTAAAATGCGAAATTCCACTATACCACTGCCAATTTAAGAAATTGTAATATATTATAAAAGCCAATAAAACTTGCTATTTTGGTTTTGTTTACAGTACTTTTAGCCACAATAAATGCTCCATTTGTCAGGCTGCCACAAGCTTATTCTATAGAAAGTCTGCACAAAGTAGGAAAATAGCCAATAACACACATGAACAAAACAGGGTGGCTTTTATGAGAGCAGATGCCCTTTTATTTAATAACCAAATATTACATCCAGTCTTGCAGACAGTCTTTATTTAAACAGACTTTGTACAAAGTCTGGCAAATTTTCCCAACTTCAAAGGAAGCCCTATTGCCTTCTGAATCACATTCATACTTCTTGCTCTCACCTTCCAGTGTTCTGTAGGGCAATGTTCTCCATACACCCTCTAATTTAGAATTTTTCCCTATGGCTTCCATCAGAACAACCCTTGCTTCTTTCTCTCATCTGTTTTTGAGTGTGCTGACGGGCTTTGCCTGCCTTGCACGGGGTTCTGATAATTTTTACTTTTACATAATTGCCACCCTGTACGCTGACAATTTTTGAACATGCAAAGAGATGATCAACATTCAAGGCCGAATAGGAAAAATCCTGCTGACCAGGCAGTCCTGAACAGCTAAACCTCTGTCTGAAGAAACGTGGCTACTTTCTAACTATGATAAAATCCCCTGGGTTTGGCTCAACTAGGGGTAGAAAAGGCAAAGTCCCTTTTTTTCTAGCAAAGACAATAACCATCTCCTGCGTGCCATAAAGTAAACTGTGCAGTATTAGCAGCTGTGAACCCTTTACCTTAGTAAAGATAAGCAGGGAGAGTGAAAGAGAAAACTGAAATAAGCTACTACACATGAGCAAGTTACAAAACCCTGGCCTGCCTATTCCATTTAAATAGCTAGTGATCTACAAGTGTTCTGACATTTCCAACACATTTTCTTCAAATGTTTTTTTGCCTGCCCCTTTTTAATTTAATTTGTCCCCCAAATCTGCCACGGAATTTGACAGTTCCAAGTCATATCCCTCTGTTTCCTTTGAAGAAGCATCACTCAGCCTATTCTGCTCACCATGTAACAGGGACCAGGACCGGCTGACAGTATGGGTAAGAAAAACAGCAGCAGCATGGGTAAGAAAAACCACTACATAATTTCAATTACATTTTAATTATATAGTTTAACTGCCTCCAAAACCACTGGGTAACTTGTCTACCAATTTCATCAGGAATCATAAGTCTTCCAGCCAGAACATTCAACCTGTGCATGACAGATGATCTCCTGACTCCGTCTTCTCGCCAGTGCCAAGGCTGGAAAGTATTGAAGGAATTTTCCCACTCATTTTCCTGCTTCTCAAATACACTGCTCTGCCTTCACTGTACTCAATAATTATCTATTGAGCTGATTTAGTTTTGTTTTGCTGGAAGCATTAGTTTGCACCCAAAGAATTTTGCAAAGTCTTTATTTTAATTCACAAATTATTGAAGGAGTATTTCAAAAAGCCCCATAATCATCACAGCACCTGCAAGGCTTCTAGCCTTGATTTTACATGTAAAAATCAGCATCCTGATCTAAACACCTTTAATCTGCTACACAGGAACGAGGAGGATTTTCTATACCAGCAAATACTTCTAAACCTATAAAAGATCATCAGAATGCCAGTGACAGAACAAGTCCATCAGCTGTCACAGGCAAGAAGGACTTCTTCATCTAAGATGACTACTATCAGCCTAGATACACTGAAGAAACTTGCTTCAGAAAACCCCACTAGCACAAATGTCCACAGCTATTTGGCAAAAACCGACACCCACAGCCCAGAACTGACATTTTCATTACCAGCATATGCACTTTGAAAAATGCAGAAGTATGTTTTGTGATAAATCATTCTGGTACCACACTGAGACGCAGCCCCAAAAGTCAGCAAGTAGGAAAATTAAGGCAAGGAGCTGAGCACAGACTACATGATGCATGAGGGGAAATTAAGAAGAAAACAGATTATTTATTAAAATAAGTGATGACACTCACGAAGATGAATACTATTACTTTCTGGAAGCCAACTGAAATGACATATTCAAAGTAAGAGTTCAAAAAAAGTATTACAGAGTGACATTGTAACACCACAAAACATCTGGGAACTGACAGACATCACAACACCCTCGCTACGGAGTTAGCCAACATCGACTGGAATCAAAGTAATTAAAGTGGTCTTAGTTTACTTTTTATTTTGGCTAAAGGCCATGTGCAAATATTTTTGTTTTAGAAACAAAATAACTGAAGGTATGAGAGTTAAGGCCAGTTATTTCAGTTGTGTGTGCAAGCACACGTATGTGCACAATGGGGAAGCATTTCAATCCAGATGGCACTTAGACTGACTCAGAATTATGACTTACTCAGAGGATGTGCATGCATTTGTTGTCAAAATGTAAATGCTGGGAATATTACCACATAATTTGAAATTATCACTACAATTCCATGAAGCTACAACTAGGCAGAAGTTTTTCTTTTCTCCCATAACCAGCTTTCTCCTCTGTTCCTCACTACTAACCTTCCTTTATTTTTTTACATTTACTGACTGGTGCCACGAACAACTCACATGGAACCTCCAGGCTCCTCTTTATTTCTATGCCTTTAACAAATTTCTCAGTCACAGCTTTTCCCACTTCTCTTGCTTTAACCACAACATTTTGACATTTTCTGTTACAGCCTGCTATTTCCACTGCTACTGAGGTTTATCACTTAAAATGCATTTTTCTGGTTTAACCTAAACTTAAGGCTAAAACTTACTACATAACAGTGTGCTATGTTTTGTAGAAATATTATTTAAAAAGCACTACTCATTAAGAAGCTCTGAGCCCATAACATACTAACTATTTAGCAGCTGTCTGCTTGTTCATAATTCAAGCTGTATTTGAAGCCACCTACTCGAGTGCCTCCTCTTGCTTATGCTGCTACAGGTGAGGGAGAGGACAGAGCAGAGGCAGTTGAAGATGGAATCTGTTCATATCCAAGCAGGAGGCTGCCAAGAAAGAACTGCCATTAATCTGGTGGAAGGCACGCAATCTGCATATCTTTCAGGAAGCTCAGCAGCACTATGGAGTAAGTGCCTACAGCAGAGGGGTATTGATCGTGGTCAATCGTTGGTTCTTTCTGTTTGCTCGCTGAGAAGCCACGTTTGACTACTTTTTATGATCAATGTAAGCAGAGAAGTATCTTAGATGAGGCCAAGATTCCTTCACTGTATTATGCTCAAATAAGCATTTTTTTTTTAACAGGAGTGCTGCAATTTGTGCATGTGTGCGTGTAGGGGGGTGTTGCTGAGGTATTACAGACACCAGGGAGAAGAGGAACTAAATCACAAATAAAAGATGTCTCCTCCGACATTTCCGTAAGAAATAGTAACTCTACATCTCCTGCCTCCTCAAATTTATAACATTCCAGACAAGTGTTGCATCTTAAATCAGCTGAACATACAATAAAATTAGCTGTCCAGAAAGCTAATAAAGGAATGGACAATAAACACAGTGGAATTAGTAACAAGGATGAAGCAAAACCTGATGAAATAAGTAACATCATGGTGAAAGCCAAAAGAAATTTGGTCTTCTATTGCTGTGTTCTTTTAGTACACAGGTGAAAAAAAACTAAGCACAGTCATTATGAAAAACGACTGGAAAATACTTCAGTAAATTAAGACATCTCAGTAAATGAGTATTTTTTTATTCCACGGTAATTCAAAAATTTGTTCTGATGCTATGCAGATTATCAGCAGCATTAAGGCAACCGTGAATTATAACTCAACTGAAATTACTACAAAAAAGCACATAAGCTTTAAAACAGTACATCTGTTGCTCGTAATTTACATTTCAAATGCAAGAGTAGAAGAGGTATATTTATTTTGCAAGAGCAGACCACAAAACCTGTCATGTATTTCTCAGGATGAATTAAAAATCTCACACGATGCTACCGCAAGACATGAAAGTCATGTCAGAAATCTAACACTTGAAAACTTCTGCTAAATACGCTTCCAGTCAAGCAGCATCTCCCAAGCTTTCTGAACTGTTAAACACCTCAGTAAAATCTCCCCACACCTGGAGCCTGGTTTTCAGCTCTGAGAGAAGAGCAGAAGTAGGAAGTCCCTGTCCGTTTCCAGCTACAAATCCACGAACTTGCACAGGGTGACGGGCACCTTTGCACTAAGGCAGAAGGAAAACGACCTCGGATCCTGCAGATGCTTTGGATGAGGTCTCCTGGAACAGACTTAGTAAGGGACCATCTGAGCCGCATCTGGATCTAACAGTTCCAGGAATTTTCATTTTTAATACTTCCAAAAGCCGCCGGTTTCAGCCAGGAGAAGGACACTGCACCATGGTGTGCACAGAACTTTCACTATCGGCGTGCAGTAAATAGAGCGCTTCGTTTCATTAAGTCTTGAGCCAGAGCAAGTTTATTAGAACACGAGATGTGCAAATCCTATTGTGAGGCCTCTGCCTGAAAACTTAACTGCAGCATTTTTCTTAAGATGGGACCAGTAACAAAAAAAGCTACACAGCAAAAAAAAAAAAGGATTATTTTTCCCTAACAGAATGTTCCTGAATCCACAATGACTTCTGAAATTTATTTCTTCCAAATTATAAAATATTAAATCAAAAAAATATACAAAAAGCCAAATGTCACACACCCCACGATCTTCCTAGGAATTCGAAATCAGCTGGTAGCCTTCATTTCTCATACCTCCTTACCAAAAAAGCACTAGGGAATTGCTGACAGGGTTCAGCATTGTGCAGAATATTAAATATCTTTTTTGCAATACCCTGGTGACTCTTGAGTCTGTCTCCTACAGCACCATATGTACAGCTGTGTTGGAAAGAGGAAGCTATTAAATATATTAAAAAGTAGAAATATTACCAATAGACACTTCATCAAATAACTGGATCTCATTCATCCCCAAACAAAGCAAGAAATGTTAAGGTTACATCAACATAAGAAAATAACTCTGGATTTAATAACAGCACAAGCCTGTTGAACATATTTGAAAGTAAAAACATTGCTTAATAAAACAGATTAGTGTTTCTGAAACAATGAACATAGCTTTCAACCATCAGAAAACTTTGGTAACAAGGCACTGGGTGTCTCAGTTCCCACACCACAGTTACAGCTAGGCGGCCTTCAGGTCCAAATATATTACCCTCAGTTTACTACCAACACAGGACTAGGAACATTTTGTATCAAAAAGGATTTAATAAAAGGAAGACAAAAAAGAGTGCTTTGTTTGAGATCACATTTGCAAAGATATTCTTCTAAGTTTGCCCTCCTGCACACACGTACCAACACTGCACCCACATCTCCGAGAAATGCTTCAAGGGGACGACAGCAACAGCACAAGCACACAGCCATGGAAACTTTCAAAAACATCTACACCCTGAAGGACTCAGAGTTACTGTTTTTTCAAAAGTGAGTTTCAGAAAGGACATTTTTGAGGTTTCCAAGCACCTACGGACACCAACGGGAAAACTGGACTTTCAGTGGCTCCTTCCTCGTAAGAATTTAAATCGGCATTAAGTGAGTACGCGCTGCCAAAAATCCCACAAGCCGCACTTTTACACTTACATAAGATTTTTACAAGTACGGCTGTTCGGCTCTAGAAGCCTAACACCCATCAACTTTTAATAAGATCTGCAATCTTAAATGCCCAAGTAACTTCTGCAGAAAGGACTCGGGCTGTTTGTAAAAATCGCCCCGCAGGCCCCACGTTGCGCAGCCCAGCTCGCGGGCGAGGCACCGATTTCCCGGGGGAGCCCCGGTGATTTCAGCTGTGCTCTGGGCAGAACTGCCTCGTGCGCACAGAGCAAGAGCTCCTCTCTCACACTTGGAGAAAGAAATGAAAAAATAAACAACACTTAGGAAGCCCTGCTAAGCATAACTTCATATATAAGTAGGGCAGAGATCTGAATGTTTAACTATCACAAGGACTTTGTTAATTACCTCACTTATAAATTTCTGGAATAGTTTTGTAAGTCTCCAATCTTATTTTTGCTAAAATTGGTGCAAGAGCCTGTGGTTCTTTTTCAAGGCTCACAGTAACATGAATAATTACATATTTTCCTCCAATTTCTGAATATATATTTCTACCTATATTTACAGTCTTTACATTTAGTAGCATTCCTTCCTCATTCACTCCCCTTTCTTTCTGTAGAGCATCTAGGTGTTGCAACTAAGGCAGCAGCCTACTAACTTGCAAGATAATTACAACTAATGACTAAAGAATTATTAAGATGCATGTCTGAAGAGCACTGAAACTTCTTGAATCAAGTGTAAACAGAAATTAAGACCCTAAGGCTACAGGCATTACCATGTATTGCATCAAGATAACTGGTTTGTCCCTAAAATGGTAAGCAATTAAAAAGCATAATCCTCCAAACAATGAAGCCACAAGATATTCAGCATGGGCCTCTTCTTTCCTATCAGATGGTTTGTGAACATCCTGTTTTGCTAAATATGTAGTTTACAAATGTAGTTTACAAATGCAAACAAACAAACACCGGGGCAAAGACAGCTTTGACTTGTCTTTGGGGGTCCTTCAACCTCAGCCACTGCACAGAAGCAGGACCAGGTTTTGAGGTGGTCTCTGCAGAAACAGTTGTCTGATGAACAAGACCTGGCTGGCGTTGCCATATGGATTTCTATGGATTTCTACCTTTCCATCTCCCTGGAAATTCACAGCCCAGCACAGTCAGTGCTAGACAATGACGCCAGTCTTTTAGTCACTTTGATGCAAAGTCCAGCACCTCACCACAGAGCCACCACCACTACGAATACCAGACTTTAACAGCTGAGATTTTTCTACAGAGCCTTTCTACTCTACTGAAGATACACTGGAGTAGGAACAGAAAGATCTGTCAGTGTCCATTCACCACTGCCTACACAGACCTCACTTGGAGGTCTCCATGTGTTCCTAGATAACTTCTGTGGGACAAGCATAGCTAAAACAAACCCAAAACACGCAGTTCCAGCCATGCCTGTAGGACACTCATACCTACAGTTTATCCCCACACATTTTGGACGATAAACTACACAGGTACCAGACATCTTTGTGCAACTATGTCCCAGCTAGGAATTATAACAACTTTCCTATTTAGCTGAAAAGCCCAGAGAATTAGATAACTTTACAGTTCAACTAAAAAGCCTATGATGCGCTTTTTTTTAAACTCTTTTTTTTTTGCACTCCAGTGCTGGCAAACAGCAAGTTTATTTGACAAACGCTTATGTAGGTACGGATGGAAGCTACCACAATGGCTGATACTTCTTTTCTGTCTTCTCTGTTGAGGCCTGCTGTACAGTGCAGCCTGCACAATCATGGCTTAAGATTAATCAGGATCAGCAAAGCGCTGCGCTGTTGTGGTAAGCCTTCGTTAAGCCACAGTTCATTGACCACTAAAACATAAATATAAAATATTTATAAAGACGCTTGGTTGCAGCAACTGAAGGAAAACAATTTTAAAGAGAACAACGCCAGGCTTCGAGGGCATCTGTGTCTCATGCATGGCCCAAACTGAGGTAGGAGTTCAATGGGGGTATGGTCCTGTGCAGAACAAAGAAAAATCCTTAGAAAAACAGACTGTGATGAGTTCATGTTACACACAAGAATTTGTCAACAAAGTTAATGTTATTGACGCTCCTTCCCTATGCAAGGTAACCACTCTGATTACAGTAAACTCCTCTGGAAGAGGTCAGGCCACTATGACATAACTGTGTACGTTAAGGGGTTTGACCACGGCATGGAAGAGAGAACTGTTCTGATTTGATTTCTAAGTATATTGATAGTAAGGCTACTATTTCCCACCCTCCCCAACTGTACAAGGCACACAAATTATAATGAAAGAAAGCCAACCATCACTTACTCCGTTTTCCGCCTCTGCTTGTCTTCAAATATATCATTCAGGCTTATGGCCACCTGTCCCAAAAACCTGTCCAGCCCCACCAGCGACCTGTGCATGACAATCAGGTACAGGATGTATTTTTCTGGATTCTCCTGCATGAGTAATCCAGGGAGCTCGAAGGAGGCCTCTTCCTTCCAGATGGGATCCAGGGTCTTCTCCACCACCGAGGTGGAGTACTTCTCCTTGCCCAGCTGGATGATGGTGTAGGCATCGTTACTGCCATTTTTACCTTTTGGCTTCAGCCCTTTGGCTTGAAGGACCGTGACTTGCACGTGAGTCGGGAACCACTTCTGGGCTTGCTCTGCCAGCATCATCGCCGAAGCTCGCAGGGCAGCGGCAAACGCGGTCCGTCATCAGCCCCCGGGCGGCCGCCCAGGGGCACTCGGGGCGCGGACACCTGCCGGGGGCTGTGCCGGTGCCCGCCCTAGCGCTGCCGGCCGCGGCTGTCCCTGCCCGGCCCGCGGGTCCCCGCCGTGCCCCGCAGCCCTCCCTGCGGCTCCATGGCCGGGGGTGCCCCCGCAGCGCCGGCGCCGCTCCCGGGGCCTCGCCCTGCCCGCCGCTGCCGCCGGCCCGGCCCGCGCCGCCCCCGGGGCATCCCCCGGGCACGGCCGCTCCCCCTGCCCGCCAAGGCCCGGGGCCGGCGGGGCTCCTGCCGGGATGGCTCCCTCGGGCCGCGCCTCAGCCGCTCGCCGCGCCGCGCCCCCGCCGAGGCCCGGCCTGACGGGCCGGCTCCGCCGCTTCCGCCTTCCCCATGCTGCCGGCGGCGGTCAGAGGGCAGAGGGCAGGGTTCGCTCCCTCCTCCCCTGCGCTCCCCTGCGCTCCCCTGCGCTCCCCTGCGCTCCCCTGCGCTCCCCTGCGCTCCCCTGCGCTCCCCTCCGCTCCCCTCCGCTCCCCGGGGCACCGAGCCTCCCCCGGCCGGGAGGGAGCGCTGGGCCCCCCCGGGCCCCCTCCCGGCTCACAGCCCCGGCCCGGTAATTAATTCGCCGCTATTTCTGTTTCTGGAGCGGGCGGAGATCGCTGCGGGAGCTGTGGAGAGGAGGCAGCCCGAGTGAAGACATCTATTTTTGTTATCAGTTAAGCAGCGGCGGCTCGGTGCGGGGGGCACGGACCGGGGGTTGTCGTGAGCCCATCCTGCTGCCAGCCCTCCATCCCGGCCCCCCACCCTGGCGGCTCTGGTGGGTCTCCCTGAGAAAGTCAAAATAATGAAACACAGAAATACATTAATGAAGGCTAATGTAAAGCACAATAATAAAAGATTAAAAATGCAATCATAAAATGTTTAAAATGCAGCAATAAAAGGTAAAAAAAAATACAATAAAAGATGTTTTGAGAACGCATGATTTTGTTGATGGAAACCGTGGAGACTCCGTGTTTACATTCACATCTCAAAGTGGAGTCGCTGGTATTAACTTTGTATCTAAAGAAAAAAAAAAAAGGAGAGCATTAGGGCTGCAAGGCTGTGTATCCCACCCCTACAAACCATAGCAAGCAGGGAAACCAGCAGCCAAGTCAGATAATACTTCATCCGCCCGCCCTCGCTCATGAGTCCCCAGTCCACAGCTCACAGGTTAGCGAGCAACAAAAAGCTTGGGAGACCACCTTGTACTGCTGAGACCTACAGGAAATTAAAAAGTTAAAGCTGAAGGCCATTAGGGAGGGTAAAGTACGATGCTGCCCACGATTCTTAACAGGGAGCGAGTTATTGTCCAGGGTCAGAAAAGGTAGGGAGGGGATCACCAGTCAACACGCAGTCATCTGCCTGGGTCCCAGCTGATTTCAATAACTACTTCGTTGACCCTCAGGTTTTGGCTGGGAGTGATAGCTCTGCACGCTGACACCTAACTCAGTGCTGGCAATTCTCTTCCACGTTGTATTTGCTTGTTGTTGATATCGGAAAATAGATGGTCCAGTTGGAAATAGTAACTTCAGAACATGTCTCGGGACCGTATTTAGACAAAAACATGTAAATGGATTATCTGGGGTAGTAATTTCTGAAAGAGTTATAAATGCTATGGTCATCTGCCTTGGTTTGTAATGCTAATTGTCAATTAAGCACATCCATTCTTGGGGATAAATCACCATCCTCCTCACCTGACAATCCCTTCCCCTACTCTGCAGCTGCCACTCTCCCACATCCTCAGGTGTCTCTCCTAAATCTGTGAAGCTTCCAGGGTGAACTGCTGAGCTTGGGAAAAGAGTAGCAGCATTTCAGGGTGGAAGAGCCAGAAGGGATTATGGGGACAGTGTTCTGCAGGAGACCTGAGCCATGGGGGAAAGCCACAGGGTTCTCGTTGGAAACCAGAGAGACAGAAGTGCATCAGAATATTTCTTAAATGAATTTTGCCACATACAAGTGCTGGTTTAATACGATATTCTTCATTGCACTAAATAGCAACCAAGCACGGTGCACTCATCAAACCAAAACAAGAAATGAATTTTAGGTATGCAGAATGTATTTATTTAACCAGAAACTTAAGTCAGACATCATGTCTTGCATGCTGTGTCTTAAGAAAAGTTTTATGAGTTTTTATAACGGGCAGGATTTGTGCTTTATTAGTGTTCTCTAATTTCTTATGAGTGTCTTCTTCCTAAACAGGAGCTGACTGCAACACATATGGAGGCAGCTGAAGAGGGGAAGGTGGAAGAACTTTTGCACCTCTGCAGACAGTATATGAATACCCAATCTTCCTTTTCTGCTGTCAAAAATAAACAGACTAATACTTCCCTACTCCTTATGTGCAATCTGGCATGTGAAAAGAGGAACGTGGAGCCTTTCTCATGTCCCTCCTCCCTGCTCAGCTGGTGGAACAGGCACTGGGGAGGTGCCCTCTCAACTCCTCCACCGCTGTGCTTCATAAAAATTCTGCTCAAAGGTGCACCAGATATATTTTATTCTCTGTTATACCCTTCCAGGGTCAAGCTGTAAGCTGGCCTTTTGAGTTTGTCCTCTTTAGAATAGAGTAATTGTCATTTTCTGGAATGAAACATGCAATATAAATGAGAAAATATCTCAGAGAAATAATGATATCTCCAGCAACACAGTGTCCCCTGGCACTGTGTTAGAGCATTAATCCAGAAATGACTCAGACTTCCATTCACTAAGCCACCACCACTGCTCAGTGCCTGCATGCACCGTAGGTTTTGCTCATGATTTAGGGAATATCACATTAAAAAATCCATTTTATTTTCTATGCACCATTTTACTTACAAGACTGCACCGTTCCTTCAGTACACCATAGATATCCACTGCTGTTCTGTAATAATAACCTTTTAAACTCAGTCTTATTGCTATATCGTGTTTCTGTCCAAGTCCACTCACTCTGAGGTTGTCCTGTCACGAATTTTCTGGTCCTTGGTTTATTCTGGAGGATTTTGAGCTGAAAACATTACATTTGGAGTTTGCACTCGTGTATCTCCCTTGAATGCCACATCGTGGTAAAAAGGATTTCTCCCTGTGGGTGGTTGGTAGTTCTTGTGTTGTTCTCTGCCTCGTCCCTTTTCTTTGTTCTGCCACTACCAGTGTAGCTCTGGAGAAAGCCAGGCGAGAAAAGCAAGCCCAGAATTCTTGCTGATAAAGAGAAAGCCATCAAAACTGGAGTCTCCAGCCTAGGAAAACTGTTTCTGCGGTTCTGATTTGCATTAACTGTCCTATGCTGCTGGTGGCTACTCCAGCACCCCACCTACTTCCCTACTTGTAGGTAATGATGAGAGTGAGCTTAAAAAATGATTGTTGATTGCAGAGGAGTGGATATCTATGGTATGTCTATGGTGCATGTTTGATACGAAGCCTTAAACCTCATGTGTGCTGTCCTTCTCTGTTACACGTTCTTCCAGGCAATTCTGACCCAGGAGATCAACGTTGCTTTTTAAAGAGGGAATTCCAAGAATTATGGTGGATTTTTGTCAATTTCAGTAATTTGTAATAGCCTCTCGGTTCTCCCTCCTGAGCCCCCAGTACATCTGATAGGCCTTGACTCTCTTCCTGCCCTTGCAAAAGAAAATGCAAGAAAATATTTTGGTTCCACGTTCTCCTTCTCATTTCTAGCTGTGTACTTGCTAAAGAGGATCAGGGCAGTTGTTCTTCCAGCGGTAAACTCTAGCAGATAATTTCGTGATTTAATTTCTCCCTGATTTCTGTTTATCAAGTAGGAAACATTTTGTTATTTTTTTTTCCTAAATGAAAATGCTATCTCTCCTTTGAAATTATTTGCCGAATAATTCTTTGTTGGCAGATCTCAGGTGATGTGTTTGCTTTGAACGTTACATCACTGAGAGGAACAGGCTGGTTTTATCTAGGCACGTGACAAACTTCTGCTTTCTGCCTTGCTGACTGACTTTCAGTAGCTGTTGCAACTGTCCAGGCTGCATGTTTTCCAGACAGACTGTTTTTGAGGCTGCACATTGTTGCCTGTTAGCGTTATCTCAGCTGTTGTTCTTTTTTCAATTAGTGATTTCTTCAGGAATTCACCAGAATTAATTGACTGCAGAAATCAAATAGCTGGGCTCAAACCCACCACTGTGAATTAGGAGTTTTTTCCCAAGCTACTGTTTTTGTCTGCTCTCTTGGTTGGAGAAACATTCATTAAGCTGGAAGCATTTGGATGTAAAAAGCTAGATTAATATTCATTAAATTTGTGTTCTGAACCCACGGCTTGCATCTCAAAATGTTCAAGTTTTCTGAGGCTGGGTGAGTCAGGCCACTGCCCTGCTCTGGGTACTTTCTTTTACCTTTCACATTCGCTCTTACGGAACATCTCCTCAGAGGGAGGAGACCTTTGGCCTCACCACGAGGGATGAGTTTTCTCTGATAGCTTTTGAATGTCCTACGCACACCTCAGTGGTCCTGAGCTCTCAGGTACTGCCAGCATCGTTTCCTGTGAGCCACTGTTCTCTCTAGCCAGCTATGGGATTATCCTACCCTCTGCTTAGCGTGCAATTTTTGTCTCTCCTGCTTCACTCCTCACCTGGCTTTCTTGCACTACTGCAGTGAACAGGGTCACACGAGAAACAGCAGAGGAAACATGTCTTTGAAGAGGAGAGTGGGGGCTTGAAATCAGGCAAACACCCACGGAATTATCCATTGTTCTAATAGAAATCCAGTACTTCTCAACAGGAAACCTGGAGTCAAAGATATGGGAGTACTGTGTGCAATATCAGACTTCAAATAAATGCCAGGTACCACTAAAAGAGTGTTGGAAGCATCATCTTTTTTGTTCATTTTTAGCTGAACGCGTTTCACAGCCTTTCAACACTCTCATCCATTGTGAAGTTCAAAGAGGCTTAAATGCTGTAAAACAGTCATCAAATGCTATAATTAAACTTGCCAGTCATCCAGATTTGACCCAAACTGCTTGTGTCTCAAGATGTTAGTCAGCTGTCTGGGTTAGGTTCCAATTCCGTCTTTTCCGAACGTGGAAACACCTAGTTCTCAGCATCTCTTGCACAAATTGCAAGCAGGCAAACCGTGGTGCTTCTCTGGCAAAGCCTCCCCATCGTGCAAAGTCCTTGAGCGCTTCTGACCTGCCGTGGCTACACCTCAGCACACCGAAAGGACTCGGGCTCTGCAGCAACACCTGCCCAGGGGACAGCACCAGGCACACGAAACCCTTCCAGAACTAACCTCTAAGGGCTAGATTCAGGTTCGCCCTTGGCTCTCCTAAAGCTTCGTGGAAACCTCCAGGCTGACCCACAGAGAAGTACCCGTTCAAAGATCACAGCAACACAAACTGGGGCTCAAACTGGAAAGTTACATTGAAATGGAAATTGGCTCTATGGCTTCTATTTTTAGGCTTAAATATGCACATTCTCTTCTTGTTTTCGGTACATGTTCAATGCTTGAAGGTCCCAAATAAGTTTTATGCACTGGAAATGGACATGGGTAATATAGGGAGAGTTGAGGATCATTTTGTCATCTCTGCAGAAAATAATATTTTTTTTTTGTGCTTGACAGAACCTAAGAAACATTAACAATAGAAGCAAACATTTTCAAAATTTTGACCTTCTTTCTGGTTTCCTAATGAACCATGAGGGAAAAAAAAATGGAGATTTTTATCAGTGTCTAGGGCTTCTTCAGAGGTATTTTTTTTCTGGGTTTAAATAACTCCTGAGTTTATTCTCTAGGTCATTTATTCTTTATGGGGTCTCCAAGAATCTCAGAGACCATTACCTCACAAATTCTCCAAAGTTACCAACTCTCTTAAGGAGAATCTCAGTAAATACCAGAAAATTATGTCCTAAAAGTTCCTTTGATGGAAGTTCTGAACTTCTCTGCTGGTTCTCCCTCTCTAGGACCTCCAAGGGCTTTACAGGACCTACAGATTCAACATCAGTAGGCTGCCTACGAGGACAGACAAAAAGGAATTATTTTAAAAAAGATTAAGTTGTTATATTCATATCATTTGTGTATGTAATTAGTTAGCAGCAAGCAGGTAAAATACCACCCACCTTACAGCACAGGGTACGCCTTTAAACGAGCAACGAGCGCTCCCTGAAGTTTGGTCTTCTTAACTGAAACAACACACTTAAACTTCCCGCTCATTCCCAACACTTTTTCCCAGGCAAAGCTGCCCCCAGAATTTATTCCCAGGGGTTTTTCTTCTACCAGAGGACTACCCCGTGTCTCTTGTGTTGTTGAGGGGTCTGATGGAATCCACCTGCAGCACTGAGCCAGCCGTGATTAATCTGCAGTTAACGGCAGGGTCTCAGCACCTCCCGCCTGTCTGTAACAGGAGAGCTCTTCTTTCCTGATGATGCAAAGAAAAACCCCAACCAATTAAATAACATAAGGTAAAATTTTCAATGAATGAATGAAGGAAGAAGGATTGATGTGTTTGTTATGCTTAGAATTGATGTGTCTCCTTTCAAGTCCTGATAAACCAAGATGTGGGTTTTCTAGCTCTTCGACCCCACATTGCAAAGCTGATATAAAGCCCCAGAACAATATTTGGTATTTTGGCAGGATTTTTTTCTCTTGCCAAGTTGATGAATAATTTGTATTTTTATATCATGTTTGCGTCCTAGCAATATAAATTTGAATTTGGCTTCGTCAGGGCTTAAGATAAATATGTGATTAGTGAAGGAATCTAAATTAAATCACTGTAGTTAAGTTTTATGTGTGTTAAATGTATGTACTCCAAGAACTCTTCTCCAATGTTACTTAAAACCCTCCTTTCTTTGAAGTGTGGTTTATTCTTAGAAAACTCAAGCTGCTCCTAGAATTCTGCTCCCAGCAAGAGACCAATTGGATAAAAACAACTTCTTGAGAGGAGGGAGCTTGCAGAGCGAGTAGACATGGAGTGCTGCTTGACAGCCTTCTATGGCCTTTTGGTAAGAATTATCCAATAACTAGTAATATAGTAGATAGAATTTCACTTTTCCAAAATATCTGTAGTGCATCTTCTTCCCGACACCATAAGCTGGAAGGATTGTGAGTGCTGTGGGAATACTGCAGATTTATTTTGGCACTGCCTAGTGCTTCAAGCATCCTGGAAATCAGCACTGGGTATGTTCTCATACTCTGGATGTAAATTAGCCATATGTGCATTAGAGGCATTATTTACAGATTGAATTGTGCAACTAACTATACTTAGGGCCTTAGATAAATTATTTCTGTGTTGGGTCCAATTTTTGCTGTCATTTACAGTAATATAAATCTAGGATCACTCCACTGCAGTCAGTGGGGTAATTACTTTGAATTTTCTCCAGTGTGGCAGAGAGCAGAATTTAATCTCTGATTATTATTTGCAGCTCTGAAGGCCTTTCCCCTACACTAGTAACCTACTGAGGCTCTTCTGTCACTTTGTCCACTCTTGCTTTACAATTGTGCTCAGAAATTGTGCACATGAAAGCAAAGCGAGGCGGTCAGATTTTGGTGGTTCTGGAGTCTGAGTAAATAAAAATGACAACAGTTACCTGGTGTCACAACCTCTTTTTGCTTAGTTTTTCATGCTCCTTTGTCTTTGCTTACAAAAGTTTGCAACTGGAGCTCTTTCTGGTTAAGCCTCACTAAAAAAGTCAATGCTGACAGTGTTAGAATGCAGACATCACCCTCTGAGCTTCTTCACCCACCACTTTAAATGGACCTAGTTTTAAAAAAAGTTTTCACTGTATCTTCATGGCTTAAACCAATGTCCCTCCCTCTTTTTCTGTTGATGTTTGACAGCACTGTCTATCTAACTGTGAAAAAGCAGTAAATTACAATAAAAGCCCTCTACAGCAGCTCTTTTGAAACTCTCATCTGCTAGAAAATTACGAAATCAAAGATGGAGCATACTAGCCTCAATAGAAAATTAGAAACCACGCTAACACATCAGCAATTGTTCTCCAGAAACGCTCTCGCTGCTGTTGGGGGAAATGGGATTGTCCACGTAAGAGCACAGATGTCTCATCATCCAGCAACGTATGATATCAAGGCATACCAGTGTTGGATGCAACTTTGTAGCTGCGGTTCAAAAGCTCATGTTAAAGGAACACACTGGGATACTGGTTATATCTTTTTCAACTTGATATTTCTAATGAGAAGAAGATGTCTGAATGTATTTTCTGTAAGTCGTAATCATTTGAAAAAATGCATTAGCAGGCACAGGTCTCACAAGTGATTTTAAATCATCTCCATATTTTGTTTTCCTTCAGCCTGTCCTTTGTTTCTTTGCTGCTGCTCAATCTCATTTTTTCTCTCCCCCTATTACTGTAACAGCATGTCCACCTTCATTTCCAGTGATAGAAAAGGGTGTGTGATTCAATGCTTCACTTTGGCAGTCAGATATTCTTGCTGTTTATTTATCTAAGGGTTTTCTGTGCAGTGTCCTGCCACTACCTGAGTCCTTCCATTGCTACTGACAGCATCAGGATATCATAGAAACTAATAATTGCACCATTGCTGAGTTTGAGCAGCATGGTAATCCTGGAGAGTGCTGACTAAAGAGGCACAAGAGTAACATTGCTGTGCAAATAACCTTTACTCAAAGGTTACTCACAGGCAGTTGTAGGTACCAACTTAAATGTCACCCCAGCCAGGACATGACTTCTCGGGATCATCACTGGAATTGCTTAAGTTGCAGAAACAGAGATTCACTTCAACACTTAAGTATGTCCAGTATATGTTCCCAAAGAAGACAATATTTCAGACTTTTCTATCCGGTAGGAAGTCTGAAATTTTAAGTGTCCATGAGAAATAAAAGGAGTAAAGAGGTAGAAGAAAGATTAGTTGGTTTGTGCCTGGCACTAGTGGAATTGGACAAAGCAGATCACCTGCCTCCATTTCTGTACAGGAAAGCATGAGCCTGGAGGGTTTCAGGGTAGAGGGAGCTGTTCACCAAGCCCAGAGCAGATGGCAGCGCTTCCCAGATATCAGTGCTTGTGTGAAGGCAGGACTCTTCAGGTAGGTCTTACTCGTGGTTCATGTACTGATGTGGATTTTGCCAGTCAGTCCAACTGAATAAGACCTGCCCCAGCACATCCCTGGCCATAGGGATCCCCATGATTAACAGGTTTGCCCTGGCTGGGATGCCTCGCCTGGGAAACCTGCACCCAGCCCAGTTCACAGCTCTCATGTCAAAGAGCCATCCAGGCCCGACTGAAAAGCTTCTGGGGTGAGGAACCAACAATCCCTTTGTAGAAATTTCCTGATGACTAACTAACCTCACTGTTAATAACTGTATCTTCATTATCTATAATCAGAACTTGACCATTTCCAGCTTCTCTGTCTTGATTAATTTTTATATGCGAAATTACAGAGCCATTACAGATCTTCTCCACATGCAGGTATTAATATATCGATCAAGTCTCTTAAGCTTTCTTTTGATAAAGTAAACAGATTAGGTTGCAAACATCTAGCCCTAAAAGGCAGATACTCCAGATCTTGAAATCATTCTTTTCTGATCTATTTTCAATTTTCCATGGCTTCTTTGAAGTGTGAACACCAAGACTAGTCATGATATTCCAGTAGTTTTCCCACCAGCTCACAAACAGCTGTACTTCTTGTGCCAGAATCCCTGGCCCAGTAATTCTGCTGCTAGCTTAGGTTTAGGAAACTCAATCTAGGGTATTAAAACCTTGCTATATATTTTTCCTGCATAATTGGAAAGCAGTGAGAGATCAAGCGAAGGATCAAATCTGGGAGGGAAGAAAAGTAAAATAAAAAAAAGTTTCCAATTCTCAAGTTAATTGTCCTGAAAAGTTTGGAGACGTTTACTACAGAGATACTCTCCCATAGAGCAATCAAGTGCTGACTGTAAGTCTGTTTATGCTTTGGACACATCTGTATGGCAGCAGCATAAAGAGCGTGGCATGCTGTTTAATATCTGTCAGGCTTCTTTTTTAAACCACTTAATAAGCATGTATGTAAATTCTGCGCAATAAAAAAGTCCTAACAACTAGAACAAGAATAACCTTTTATGTGGTGGCTCCCACCCTTAATCCCAGCTTCTACATGCCAGTTCCTCCCCCCGCTTTCACAGCCCCGTTTCTTGACAGGTGCCAGGAGGTTTCAGAATTTTCTTGCGGCTTCACCATGGGAACTGCCATTTCACCAGGAATGCATCTGACCCGCTGAGCAATAAAGCTGAGGCGAAACACGCCGCAGCCAGGATGGGGGGATGGCTTGTTTTTCTGTTGGCATGTTCTCCTCTGGCAATTTTTGTTTTTTTTCACCGGGGAGAGTTCCATGTTCAGTCAACCTTCCTCTAACTTCACCTTGAGAAAGAAACAGGGCTTTGAAAAGTGTCATTTTCCCAGGAACAGCTGCTGGTTTTAGCATCCAACAGCCTTTAAATCCATAGAAGGCTAGTTTATATGGACAGGGAAGCATTAAATGCTAGGAAATGAGGGTCTTTAGGTAACTATTCCAGATCTGCTATATCTGCAGTTACAGCAATTGGTGGTGTAGGTGGTGTTCTTTTACTGGCTTTTAATGAGACACATTTATTACTGCCTTGCGATAAACCAAAGTAAAGCCGTAAAAGTGACTTTCATTGAACATTTGTTTGAGTTCTGCCTGGCTCTTATAAAGCTCCATTTGTTCAAGACTTCAGTTTTTGTGTTACGTGCCTGCCACCTCTTTGGTAACAGCCTCCTTCGATAGGTGAATTCCATAGGTTTGCCTTCCACGGCACGACAAAACCTGGGGTCATGGCTTGTCTGAAACGCAGTTGGGATCTGATCCTTCCTCAGCTGCGAGATCAGCGGAGTATCCCAACTACTCGAATGCCCAGGCAGAATAGGGGGTTTGAAACTGCTCATGCTCGTCTGTTAAAATTTCACAGCAGTTGCAAACGGTGACTGTACGGGCTGGGAACAGAACTGAGAGCTTAGAACAGCAGTCTTGGTTCAGGGGGCTGAAGACCTGATGACTTGAGAGATCCTTGATAGGCCCAAACCTTCAGCCATAGCATGGTGATAAAAATAAACAGGCTTTTTTTTTTTTTTAAGGTCCAGCAGTGAATTTAAGGCTCGTGCATTTTCTTTATCTACTGGGCTGGTTCACATTTCACTAAATATGAGTTCCAATATTGCAGCTAAACTCTCTGGAAATATTGCTCAAGAAATGCTCTTAACAATTCACCTCCGTTAAGTTAATACCTATTAAAACCTAAAAATGAATTAGATTTGGAATTTCCTGGATTCTCGTGTTTGTCATGCAAATTTTCAGTGCTGCTCTTTTTATGATAATATGAAATAAAGTAGTTTCTTATAGTAACATTGTAAATCATTTGCTTTCTATTACACGCAGCTGGTTTTGTTACAGTAATGATTTTGTATGGGTGCACACTGCAGTGCGTATTAAAGGCAATGAAATATTCTTTTTCAGGGCTCACATGCAATTGATGTTTGTGCAAACATAACCAGATAATGACAAAAGAGTAATTTATTGTAATGTATTAACGAGGCTGTTTTTTCTCTCTTCGCCCAAAACACACCTTCTCATAAGCTGCCCTTCCCCCCTGCAGCAAATCCTTATTTTCCCTGTTTGCAAAAGCGCCTCCCCGCCCTTGCAGATGCAGATTGCAGTTTTTCAGCTCACCAGAGATCCAGAACCAAAATCTAAACCAGCTGGTGTTTTTACGCGGGTGTCTTACTTTAGCTTACTCAAAAGAACACAAGATGAACGGTAAGAATTAAATAAACCACAAATTATTCCGGGGACTGTCTGGTTTGTATTAGAAGTAAACTTTTCACTGCTGGCTGTTGTTTCAAAACTATTGCCTCTATTTTTGATATTCATCCTTGGGATCTAACACAAACTATGTCTTACTAGTTTAATCCATTGTTGGGCCATGTTTAAATATCTTTTATTATAGTCATGTGCTATAAAATAGTTCTCACTGGAGTTTGCTGGCTCGAAGCCAGAGGGTATTACTCCTTCAAGTGGCACAGCGCAGTATTAAAAGAACGTTTTTCCTTTGGTGTTGGTACTTACCAATTTCACACCTTGAAAAGAGCCTAACTGCATCAAAATGTGATGTATCTACTTGGAGTGCAGGGACTAGAAAAATATTATGGCACAAAACGAGAGCAAAGAAAACATTTCAACTGTATCAACAGTGGATTCATTTTGGTGCGTGATTAGCAATTTGTGTAATTCCTTGCTGTAGAGCCTAGAAATTATGTACATATGGTTTTCAGGCTTCTGTTTTTAAAAGTAAGTTTGTTTTTAACCTCCTGCAGCAGAACCACTTACAGGACTACAATGACCATTATTTAGCTCACAGTTAACATTAAATTAGTTTGTTTGCATTTAGAAAGATTTTTTTTTCTCCTCCGTAATGGGAATTGAGTGAAGGGTGTAACATCTCTGGTTCAAACTGACAGCAGGTTTTTTTCTCATGAGAGCCACAGTCCTGCAAACACTATCAGTAAAGTGAATGAGGAATGATAATAGTGCTTAATGATGTGGACCTTCGATTCTGCAAGCATTTTGGACAAAGCAGATTCCTTCCCTGCTACATTTCAAAATACTTCCAGGTATGGACTAGGGTCCATTGGGATGATCAAGGACTAGGACCAAAAAAATTGCTACCATTATTTCGTTGCTGTGGTCTGTACCAGCACCTTCATTCTAGGGTATTGTGACATCCCGTTCTGGTTTTTCTATTATTCATGGGGAAAACATGCCCAGAAAGGAAGGAAAGAGACTGTTAGGAGCAGTTAACCTCTGCAGCTTCCAAGGAGAGCGCTAACATTCAATATATGCCAAACACAGGCCCATTAGGTTGAATAATGAGTGAGTATATCTGAAACTTTGTACAAGACAAGATGAAAACAGATTGGGCAGGCTATTGTACCACACTTTATTACCTAGTGAAATGTAATTTGATCCATTTGCAGGAGGAAGAACCAGAGATGCTTGTTTCAGAATTCAGTTGTTCCAGAAAGATGTAAGTACCCCAGTGTTGTTATTTTTATATCGATTTTTATGAAACACGTGTAGTTACATTTTTACAAGGCAGTCGGTTCTCTTAACGATGTCAGCGAGACAGGCAGTGCAATGTTAGGGGCTGAGCACATTCCTCTGTCAAATGACAGAGGGCAAGAATATATAGTCTAACTTCAGTCTTAGAGAAGTAAAACCAGACACCGGACGAGTTGCAGTCAGTTTGGTTCCTGGAGAGGTGACTTTCTGCTGTCGCTTCGTTCTTCCAGTCCCCAGGTGGGGGTGTTTGATAAAGTGAATTTGCAGACAAAAACTTGGACTACTTTGACCCCACAGTCTTTAGAGGTGGAATTTCAGCTCTGTATGAACTCAGCTATTGATTTCAGGGTGCGGTGTTCTCTGCTTTGACTTAAATCTGTGTTCTGGAGATTTTGACATAATTTTTTTTAATTTTGAAAGTGATAATGATTTTGAATTTTGATCCTGCATGCCTGAATTGGCAGCAGGCATGTTAGCAAAAGATTATGCTTGTATCTTTAAAAAGGAATCAGAATTTCATTAGCATAACTTCTTTTTCTTTTTTTTTTTTACTTTTTCCCCAGGAGCCTCTTTAGTTGAAATAAAATAAAAAAAAAAAAAAGGACAAGGAAGTATTGTCAGAGAAAGAAAAAAAAAGGAGAACTTGGCTGTTATATAAATCACAGTAGAAATGCTGTTGAGCTGGGCCTTGTTGTATTTGGGAAAGTAGCCACTAAGCCAATATCAAATGAGACACATTATTTGGATACAAAGCTCAGCTTGCTGCATACCTTTAGGACAGGAGAAGAGAAATACCCCCAAGCATCACACTCCATTACTGTTATGGAAATACTTAGCATGAAACAATAAGTAATGGCCAGTCTTCGCGAACGAAGAACCGGGGAAGGTCTTTACACCTTCCAGCCTGCGCATTGGATTTTTTA
>JAWMRA010000162.1:30471824-30483732 GCA_035584735.1 Pseudotriccus pelzelni
CCCTGGCTGGAATCGAACCCTTGGCCTCGGCAGTGAAGGTCCTGCGATCTAACCACTAGGCCACCAGGGGCTCCCTCATGAAACAATAGACTTTAAATAAATTAACCCAGAAAGTCAGACGGTAACCCAGGCACCTTGAACGATTGCTTTGTGTGGAAACGGTGTGTGCAAATGTTCCTGTGTGTTTTATGGAGACTCAGTCGTAGCTACTGGTGCTTTTCTTTTGTCTTTCAACATCAGAAGACACTCTACTTTTTAGGAAGCCCTTCTGAGCCTGTGGAAAGTATCACCAGCTTCACAGATCTTGAAGATGATTTGTTCACTTTTCCGTCTTGTTTTATTTTTCTTTTTTTCCAGCAGTGTTGGCCTTTTTTTTTTTTTGCTGTGCGGACTCTCCAGAAACTCCTGAAATGTCTAAACTCAGACAAACTGACACCTCCCTGTTTTTCTTTTGTTTCTTATTCATCAGTGTGACATATAGACCATCTCTTACAGCAGCTCTTTCAAACACTGATCTCAGCATCTTCCTCCTCACCTTACTAACAGCACCCCTGTCCCTCTGGCAGGCTTAACCTCTTCTCACAATATATTTCTGATTTTGTGTAGTCCTGTCTTGTCCTTAAGAGCAAAATCCCTGTCTTAACTTCTTCATCTTTACTTCTACATAATTTGAATACTTTAAATGGTGCCTTACACGTGTTACAAGAATATTCAGTCCTGGAATAAACCTCAGCTGCAAAATTCAGGTTGTGATGCAGAGCCACAGGCTGGAAGAGGAGCATCCAAAGTAGGGCTTTGGTTCACACCCATTCCCAATGCCCAGCATCTGTGTGAAGAAAGATTCTTTAAAGCTCTTTGAAATACATCTGAATGCATTAATAGATTCCAATGGTTTAAACACGTTTGAAAATCCCAAATGCAAAGCAATTGTGGTGCATTATACCTATCACTTCCTCACTTTCTTTTTCAGTCTGCTTTTAAACGAAGAATCATCTGAAATCCATAAATTTTATTTCTTTATACTAACTTAAACACTACTGTAGATGCCAGTAAAATATCCCTACATTTGAAACCTAGAAACATGGCTGTATAATATGTTTAAAGATTTATCATACTGGAATAGTAGACAGAGGCAGAAAAACCTGCAAATCATTATTTAAAAGTCTGTAGTCCTAATGAAGAACTTTACTTGTGGTGACGTAGTAGTGCAGTTTTTTATCTCATTTGCACAAATACGTTAGCTAACTATGTAAATTAAATCGAAGTTGGTTTGAACCAGCACATCTGTCCAATTTTTTTTATTATCCTTTTGTTTAGAAGATATCAGCTGTCTTTGCACAAGGGTTGTTTTGTTTGTCCTGTCCCCAGAAGCTGAGTTTTCTTGTGAACTGACCTTTCCGGGGTATTTCTCTATTTAGACTCTTCATCACAGCTACTGAAGTCAGGCATAAAAAAAACACTATTAACCTAAGAGGGATGCAAAGATCTAAGTCTGCTAACTTGTGCCATCTAAAGATCTAAGTCTGCTAACTTGTGCCATCCAAGGATTGAAAAAAGGTATCTGAGGGTGTCCTTCCCCTGTATTTTCTGAGTGGAAATATTTCAGAGACAATAGAAAGGTGATATTACCCTCTAGAGCCAGATGTGGGGACACATGTCAAGCTAAATTAATCCTTTGCTCACACAATCGTCTCAGTTTGTTCTGTCCTGAGAGAGAAAGAATTCAAAGAAATAATCATGGGATCTTTACTCAATAATTTATCTTTTACAGGATATCGAATTTGTAGGGCAAGTGCTGAATAGCAAATAAAAGCGCAAGGAATCGGCAATTCTTTAGAGTTTCCATAATATTAGACTCTGTTGTAGCCACTAATGCTCCCTGGGGGAGAAAGAACCTTCCCTGGGAAGCACAAGCTGGTGGCCCTCTGGAGAGAGCACTGCAGGAGGCTCTGGGAAACAGAGGCCGTACCTGTAGATGGTCTCTGAGCTGGCCCTGAACAGCAGAGAGCTTTGAACTGCCCTGCGGCTGTCACTGCTCAGGGGCAGGAAAACACCCCAACCCCCTGCCCAGCCCAGCACAAGACGAACACATCTGACAGACACATGGACGAGGGGGTGATCTGCAAGTGAGTTCTTCACAGCACGGGGAGAAAAATCAACTTCCTGGTGAAATCACAGGTGTTCATTAAATTCTTTCTAAGAACGCTCTAAAATCTAAAGAAAGTCCTCAAGAGCGATTCTTAGCCCTGTGAAAATAAGGGAAAACATCTGGTGATGTCATGGCAGCAAAGCATGACAGAAGGGCACTGTGAAGTGAGCAAGACTAACGGGTTAATTAATGATCATCCCAGCTATCTGCAGAGGAGAGCTCCTCTCTGCACTGCAGCCATGCTGGAGGTCAGTTGAATGACAGCAGGGCTCAGCCTGACACATCATCCCAGGCAGTGTTAGAGGCTGGCAAAGTCACTGCTCCCGGCTCTGCTGTGGAACAGTTACTTGGTGGCTGTTCTGGTGATGAACAGATCTCCCCCTGCCCACGAACTCTGCCTGGTTACACTGGTAGGAGCCACTCTGTGGATCTCATTTCCCTGCTAGAGGACATGAAGGTGCTTTAGACCAGATGATTCCCCAGCTGGAGCAAATGGGACAGATGAAACCACTGGTGGGGCAGCCCAGCGTTAGTGCTGAGGGGACAGTGGGTAGCACTGGGTTTGCTGCTTTAACTCTTGTGGCACAGTCAACATGGATAACTTGAAGCTTGGACACCTTGTTTTGCAGCAGGTTTTGCTCTGCCATCCCTGAGGAGCAGAACAAGGCAGCCTGAGGGCAGTGACACCTTTCCCTCAGCCCTCTCTCTGCTTCCCGTTCAATTCCAACAGTTTCTGCGTTTTGTTTCTGAGGAGCTGCTGATAGTTTGGAGGCGATTTACCAGCGGCCCAGTGATGTGAGAGCAGATGCTGATGTGATCTGAGAGCAGATGCTGATGTGATCAGGTACAGTCCATTTCCAAACCGCAGTTAGTCGAGGAGTGTGTGTAAGCGCTGTGTCTGTGCTGCAGGTCACTGTCCCATCAGCGTGCTTGTCCCTCCACAACTGGCAGAGCTCCTGCTCGCTGACCTTCGCTGCAGGTCCTTGCAGTAGATCAAAAAGATTAACGGTGCAAGTTGGTAGTTTCAAGACCCAGCTCTCCAAATAAAAGATATTTTTTAATTACTGTCCAACCCTATTAGGCAGAGGATTGTGTAACATGTGTTTCCTGTTAGAGATGAACTGCCCCAGTGGCAGGCAGAGAGCACTTTTGCATAACTCTTTCCCCCTCCCCCTTGCCCTATCCCTGTGCTGATGTGTTAACGTGCAGACATCCTGCTAATGGCTCGGATATGCTTCATCTTAAAAAGTTATTTTGAGGGGGTTTGGGTCTCTGCTGCATCCCTGGGGGGGGGCTGTTTCTCGGGCAGCACTGCCAAATGGCTTTGGGATCTTAACTCCTTACTGCCAGCTCTGCTTTCCCTTCCAAGGCAAGTCTCTCTCCCTTTGCCTCACCAGACTGTCAGCCTGTTTTGACACAAAGGTCTGGTTTGTCTCCTGGTTGGATTCTCATCAGTTTTACCCACGTTTTTTATCACTTGTTGGGGGTTTAGCCACTCAAGAGATGTTCGTAGAAAGGGTTCACAGGCATCTGCAGCAGCAGATTGGCATTTGGCCCGACGTGTTTTAGGGCACTCTCCAGTATTAGCTCAGGTCACAGTGTTAGGACAGTGAAATCCATTTCTTTTGCAGCGCGTTATTTCTTGGATTCAAACAATAGTTTTCACGTGGACAGAAACATTTGAAAAGGTCTCTGCCAAGCAAAGCTCCACTCCCTGGCTTTTGGCCACCCTTTAAACGGGGATGAATCCTCCAGCCTTTACCTGTGTGAGTAACTGGGGGCCTGCGAGGAGACTCAATCACCTGGTAATTAGAGGTGTTTCTAATGAGGATCAGGGCCATGGTTCCCAGAGTAGGAGGTTTGCAGGGTGAAATCTTCGGCTGTGCTTCTGAAATGATCTGGTCTTGCTTTCTTTGCTGTCCACCCCGGTTCCTGGTCAAGCCAAAACATTCCACTGTTCAAATACCTGGCAACAACTATTTAATTTGACAATTTGTAGATGGTATTCCTGTATTACCCTTTAGGACCTTAATAATAGGTTTTTCTTTAGTGAAGCATTAAAACATTAAAGGCCGTAAATTCCACAGTCACCTGTATCCATTTATTGCTAATTTATTATGGAACATATCATAAAACTTTGCTTGACATATAGGCCTCTTCATAACTATAAATCTTTTTTCAACTGTTTAGATAACTTACGCTGAAGTTCAAGGAAAGACCTCTACGAACAAATATTTAAAACATCTATTTATTATACAACATTAATAAGTACAAACTGCGTGGCAGATCCTGAGAAATATTACTCTATATTCAGATTTATCACTTCAAACTTTGGGGAGATGCAAATATTATGAAAATAAAAGAAAAACTTTGTGTCAAGTATCTGCTTTGTTAAAAGGTTTAAGAACTCTAACTGAATAGAATTGTTATTACAGTTAATATCAAACATATAAATGTTTCCCTTCAGATTAAGTTTCTCATTTGTAGCCTGAACCAGAGGAAGGATTGTAAGTGTGATTCATACAAGAGAGCTCACCAGAGCAAAAACAAAAGTTATCAGACATGGATGGTAATTTCAGCTCAAAACAGTGTTTACAATATCATTGTTACTACAGACAATGCTCTCATGAAGTCAATTTTAAAATCCCAGTGACACTGGATCAGATATAGAGAGAGAAATAATTTGGGAATTTCATTTATTTGATCTCAAATAATTGCTTGTGGTTTGACGCTGTTTATATTTGTTGATTTTAAATTACCTGCTGTTGTTTTGTATGAGGAAAATAAAATTTTTTCTCCCTCATAGTGTATAAACTCAAGTTGCTTGGATAATTGAAACCAGCATTCTACAGAATACCACTTTTTTTTTTTTTTTTTGACTTTAGTATTTTTGTCCTGGCTTAATTATTAGCATATCTAGTTGCTAACAATACATATTTATTAGCATATTAGTAAACCAATTAGTTTTAGCAGCAATGCATACACCCAGCCAGCTTCTTTAGCAACAAGCTGGTTTGTAAAAATACTGTTTGGATGTCTCATTAAAGGTTCTGGTTTATAAATTCTTTTTCTGAAAATCAGCTTTTTTTTTGCGCGTGGGAGGTCATTTACATTCTTGAAACAAAATTCCCTGGTGGTGCTGTTCCCGTCAGGGCAGCCTGATGTGTGTTTGCACGTGCCCCGTGGCCTGGGGATGTTCTTACAAGTTGTTAAACTGTGATGACCAAAGTCACAGTGTCAGGCCAGAACAGCACAGTGAGCACAACTCTCACATTTGTGCGTTGAAGTCAGAGAAAAGGGATGGAAACCTTCCACGAGCTGCACCAAATGCTACTCTCTAAGCGAGCTCATTTACGGTAAAATAATTAAAACTGTACAGATTTTTTTTTTTTTTTGGTAGGTGAGGAAACCAAAAGCTCAACGCAATCACAACATCATTAACACCCAAGGGAAGGCAAAGCAACTGCTCCTTCCAGAATATGCATTCTGCCGACTTCATCGCTGGTTTTTTCCACCAGGCTCGTTCCTTGGGGCCGGACGGGGAGGGTTCGTCGTGTCCATCCCCCAGCTGTGTGGGGAACAGGGTCACTGCTCTGCTGATGGCCTGGCCCTGTCTCGACCTCCCGGCTGCACTTGCTGCCTCCTGCCTGCGGAACAGCTCTGGATTTCCCCCTCCCTAATTTCCCCCCCTGCTCTCTGCTTTGTCTCCTTTCCTTATCCTTTTTGCAGTCCTTTCCCCCAGTGTCCTTCCACTCACCCCAGTGCCCCTGCTCCACAGACAGGGTACGGTGACAGCCCTTACAGCCAAAGCCACGCTCTAGGCTGAGAGCAGGGGCATATGAAAAAAGGCAGACACTATTTTTGATAGGGCTGTTTGTGCCCCAGACTCTTTTTCTGGGTTTCATATGTTCCTAAAAGTATTAATGTTTTGGCACTTGCTGAGAAAAATAATGAATCCCCGTAAAAATAGTGAATCGATATCTAAACCTGGTCAAGAGATGAATGCCAGCAATTTGTAACCTTAAACAAACCAATTACCTTTTGATTAAAGTACCTATAGCAGAAAAATTTTTAATATTACTCGTGGAGTCTGTGTGTCTTTGCAACAGGCTCCCAGCGCATCCTTAAATTCTGCCGTTCCACGGTAAACAACTTTTTATATTACTTCCTGAAAGTTGACCCTGATGGATTGCAATTAATTATATTGCTGATAACTGACAAAATAAGCAACTTTCCCAGTTATTTATGGTCTTAGATTTCACTCAACTACATAATACAATGTCTCTTTAAACGTTGTCAGGTGCTGTGAAAATTATCAGCCTCAAGCAGCAAAGCCTGGGGAGCAAGACAAGGTTTAAAGCTAATGCCATGAGTTTCAGTTACTGATACAATCTTACCAAAATAAAAGAATTACCTTTAATAAATATATTCCAGGACAGTCTGTGATGGGACTCAACAAGCCAATTAAGCCTTGTATTCAAATGCTGTTTTTCTCTGCAGAGAAACTCCTGGGCCAGGCTCCCTTCTGGCACAAGTCTGCTTAAGTCAACAAATGGAGTTACACCCGAGATGAATTTGCCATGCTATGTTTTTCTAAATAGATTAGGGGTCATTTGAAAAGCTGTAAATAAACCTTTCAAATTCTTTAAGGCAAAAAGAAACAAATCTCCAAGAGGAAGAGAAAAGGGGGGGGGGGGGGCGGGAAGAGAGAGAGAAAAAAAAAAGATTTATTCTGCTTTCCCAGAACTGCAAGTTTCCAGGTGTTCACCTTTTGATCTGGCTACAGGCAATGATTTTCTGAAGTGGTTTCTGATGGTGCCTGACATCATTTATGGCACTCCTGAACAATCTTGTAATGTGCTAAACTACACAAAATTAAGTGAGTTAGTGGCTAGCTAAGAGCAGCACAAGGGCCAATGGGTATCATGTGCACTTTGCTACTTGCAACAGCATGTGCAGCTCCGAAGCAGCCTTATTTCTTTGATTTGATAATGAGGATAAAATAATTACTGTTGTTAATTTTTAATAGTAGAGTAGGGTGACAGGCCCTTGGATTCTCAATGCTCAGTGCTGTACAAACACTGAAAAAAACCCGCCACATACTTTCCTAATAACTTACAGCCCAACTGGAGGCAAAATACAGCAATGGAGGCAGCAAACGATAGGAAGGGAAAAAACTGAGTGGTGTGAAGCTACACGAAGCCAGCACAGCCAGGTACGTGCTTGGACGGCCCACGTTCCTTGTGTTTGATTAAGATTTTTCTATACCTTATTCATAGCTCGTAATTAAAAGGTGGGAGGCTCCTTCCCTTGAGCCACAGGCACGGCAGAACTGGGCTCAGCTGGTGGGTGCAGCACCACGGAGCCAGTGGGGATTCTGCCCGTGCTTTGCAGCGGGGACAGCACCAACACCGCTGGGTTTCAGGCAAGCAGGTCAGCAGGTCCCTCTGCGGTCCTGATGTGCAAGATCAGACTCAGAATGGCTCAGGAGCCAAAGCTGGCACAGCCAGTCACCGGTGGCAAGTCAAAGGCACTCACTCAGCTTCACTTCTTTCCCCCTGAGCAGCCCTTCAGTACCTTTTCCTCCGACAGACTGCCGTCAGGGGGGAAATTTTCCGTTGTGCCCAAGGAGGGAACTGTTGGCAGTAGGTTTAACCTCTGCATCTCAAGGTTTTCTTAATTGCTTTAGCTCTGCTGGGCTCAGCAAGCTCGGTAGAGAAGGGAACTGAGCAGCTGAGTGGTGGTGCGTGGTGGGAGCAGAGGGCAGATCTGATCTGGCAAACCTGAGGAATACGATCTGTAACTTCTTTGAGCTGGAATTTGCTCAGAGCTAAAGGCTTCTTGTGCAGGTTTGTTGTTGTCCAGGCAAAGGGTGATAGAGAAATGTGATTATCTTCTTGTCTCCCAGTGGGGTTGTCAACACGTGGGACGTGTTTCTGCTGAAGGCTTCTGCGAGACACAGAAATCCGTGCGGTGCTTCGGTACCCAGCATGGAAATGAGAGTGCAATGCTGCACTTTTGCCTTCGAAAAATGTTTAATCTATAAATAACTAATTAGGAGTCTTGCAGAATTTGCCATTACCAATGTTGATTCTGAGGGTTGAATTTGTTAATGACATTTTAAATTCTTATTTTATGCCAACAAAGACTGTGAACGCTTAGCCAAATTAATAGAATTTGCATTGACAATGAAATCTCTTCTCCCACTGAAAAAAATCTAGGAAGAGAAATACATCTTTGAGATCCTACCGTGATTTTGGTAAGTCTTTTCCAAGTGCTTATTCTGCAAATCACTAGATTAATACCATTTAGAAAGATCAGGCAAATGAAGCTGCAATTAAGAGAATTAGTTAAATCCATTATAGGCTGCTGGCCCTACTCTCCAACTCAGGAAGGATTAAACACCACACCCAAAGCCTGTTTGATCCTATCTTCAGGGCACTATTTATTAATTACACTTAATTATTCATGGCAAACCCCAAAATGAAGCAGTTGAACATTAATCCAGTTGTTACCTTTCCCTCAATTCAGGGGCTTCTTGGGGTTGCTTTGCTCATCTTCTTGACTTCTCTACCCTTGGTTTTGGAGTGTCTGTCCCAGAGCCCCTTGCTGCAGGAGCAGGCTCCTTTCTGGAGGGTGACGGGTCACTCCTGGGCACTCGTCAGTGCTGAACCCAAAAGCACATTGTCGAGCGTTTTGGAAACCGAATATTCGTGCTGACCACTGGGTTCTGTGCCCTCTGCTGCTCCTGGCGCTTGGGGAGAAGTGACATCCTAACGAGAGGATTCACAGCAGCCAAGCCGGCTACAGCAGCCCTTCAGAAACACAACCGAGAGGAACGGCAGTTCCAGAGGATTCATTTCGAACAAAATAGAACAACCCTTCCACTAGTCCCTCCCTGCCTTGGTCCAATGGCCAGCATATGCAGCTTGAACTAGCCCATGACTGAAATCTTCTATCCTGTCAGGAGCAGGACTGTGAAATCACTGACCCTTCCCAGAAGTGAAGCCGGAGTGCCCCAAAAGTGATCCCTCCTCTGCTTTTCCTCCACAGGGTTTGAGTTATTGAGGAGGGTCGGTGACCGAAGGCAGCCTGGCCCTTCAGGAGAGAGAACCCCCCAGTGCAACCCTGAATTAACTGCCAATAATACCTTTATAACAGAGGAACTGTATTGGACTCTGTAACTAGAGTGATGTAAAATAGATCATATGTTATTTCTGATGGAGAGCTCTGGCTTAGGTGCTATTCGGTGCTAGAAGGATAAGGAGGTCATTTAATAACTGTAACCACACAGGTTTTTAGCTTGTCGAAAACAGGAGCAGTTTTGTGGTTACTGTTTTACAGCGAAAGTCCTTCTGTATGGCAAACTGAACCACGAAGATCAAAACATTACAGGTAGAAAGGGTAAACAACTTTAAAAATCAGCAAACAATGACTTTAAATTCCAAACATCCCGGTCTGGGGGCAAAACAATGAAGGAAAACACGACATACTTATCTGCTTCCTATTTCCAGTCCACGATCAAAGCTTTTAACTTCAGTTTGTTTAATTCTTAATGATTTTCAGCCTCTTTTGTTTACTTCATAGCACCAACAGGCGAGGAGCAGAAAGTGAAATGCAGGTCCTTCTGATGCTGTTGCACACCAAATCTCTCTTTTGAATTCCAGCTCTCCTGCAACCAGATTTGAAAACAAGAATTATAATGTACTCTCACCTAAAACCACAATAATCTCTATTACTGCCTCTGGATTTGCTGATGTACCATGGCTTTTAAGTATTTACCTTCTAGGTATGAAGCTCCTTAGGGCTGCATAATGCCTTATTATTATTACCAGTCCCTCGAGTCATAATGAACTCTGGATTATAGCATATTCTATATTTAAGTTTCCAGGACCAATAATTATTATATGTTCTTTGTTCTGAAATTAAAAATAAAAAAAAGTCATATAATTAGTTCTTTTCTGCTCACTACACAATGAGAATTGATTGGCAAGATCATCACTGCAAATGCTTGGGAAAGCCCTAAAACTGTTTTTTTTATTATTATTATTTTCTTGATGGGAGGAAGATATTTCACAATTTCATTATTTCAATTTACTAATCCAGAGAGCTGGCATAAGCTACAACCATTAAAAGATGCGATGGTGAATTTTAAAATGAGGGTGTGTTACTAGGTGGTTTTTTTAAAGAGCAAGCACAAGGAGGACTAATACCCACCTAGTTTTTCTACAACATAAACTATTTGGTTTTTTCTGCTTGGAAGTGCTGTGTAAAACTTTTGCCATTTGCCTGGGATTCTGGGTGTGTGGTTGGACAAGAACTGCCTAAACAGGAGCCTGACTGCCTTGGTTTAACCTCCAGAGCTCACAAAGGAACCTTTGAGGTTGGCTTTTGTAAGAAAAAAGCAGATTTATGGCTCAGGTTGTTTTGTTCTTTCCCTAGGACAGACTCCTGCTCTGAGTCCTTCCATATCCCTAAACTGGCATTACTTTGCCAGGCCAGAGGTGCTGAAATTACCTTTTACTCAGAGTTCTGATTCATTCCTGATAGGAATTTGCTGGCAGACATTGTCTTGCTGGTCTCACAGAGCCCGTGTTCCCGAGGCTGGTCAGCTCCCAGAGCTTTAATGATGGGAATGGCTTACGCTGCTCTTGCCATTATGGCCACCTAGAAAAACACGTCTGATAAGAGCTGAAACAGGCTGGTTTTTACTTATGAGCTGTTTTATAAGGAAAAAAAGTCAATTTATACCTTTCTAGGCACCTGTGTTGTTTCAGTGATATGAAAAAGGTTTGAGCTGTTGAAACAGATTTTGGGATCAGCCCATGGCTTATTTGGCAACAGCTTTTAGTTAGGTTTCAAATTAGAAGGGTTTTCTTTAGACAAATATAAGGGATATACTGCCATAGTCATATATCTCTCTGACATTGCTTTTTTCTAAGCTCCCTTTTGCTAGGGACTGAATCTTCCTTAGTACATCCTTTCTTAATAATAAAGTAGATTCATGTAGGAATATGAGGCTTTTGGCCAATTTGTTCAATTAATATTTCGGTGAGTGGAAGTTGTTCTGTCGGTTTGTTGGTTTTTCTTCAGACATTTGACACACATCCGATGAAGTTTCTGTCGCACAATTTATTTCGTTGGCAGGCAGCAGCACTTGCTCACCAGTCCTCTGCTTTTCATGAACTCTGCACATACTGCGAGGGCTGACAAATATAAATGAGGAAGTTGTTTGGTGGTGAAGTTGCAGTACTGGCATAAATAACATGTATGGAGGGAGGAAGGAACTAAGAATGGTGCTATATGGAAGTAAAAGGCATGATTTTCTCTTAAAGCAAGGGATGGAAATATGCTCATGTACCTGCTGCATCAAAAGGAGGGTGAGGTGATTGTGCCCCTCTGCTCTGCTCCAGTGAGATCCTGCCCAGAGTGTCCGGGGCTCCAAGATAGGAAGAAGCCACAAAGGCCACGAAGATGCTCTTAAGAAGACAGGCTGAGAGCTGGGGTTGTTCAGCCTGGAGAAGAGAAGGCTGGGGGGGAGAGCTTAGAGCCCCTTCCAAACCTAAAGGAGCTCCAAGAGAGCTGGAGAGGGAGTTCTGACAGGCCAGGTAGGGATAGGACAAGGGGGCATGGCTTCAAAGTGTCAGAGGGCAGGTACAAATTAGATATTAGGGAAAAATTGTTCCCTGTGAGGGTGGGCAGGCCCTGGCACAGGTTGCCCAGAGAAGCTGTGGCTGCCCCAACCCTGGAAGTGTCCAA
>JAWMRA010000162.1:30483832-30578247 GCA_035584735.1 Pseudotriccus pelzelni
TTGGACGGGGCTTGGAGCAACCTGGGCTGGTGGAAGGTGTCCCTGCCCATGGCAGGGGTGGCACTGGATGGGCTTTGAGGTCCTTTCCAACCCAGACCATTCCATGAGTGCATGAGCAGGGCTCAGCAGAGGCCCAGCCCTCTGCAGCAATAGGAAGAGCATCCCCAGTCCCCCCGGGGTCCGGGGGCACGAGGGAGAGGCGAAGACACAATCAAGGTTAACAAATAAAACTGTCAGTTCAGCCCCTCACACTCCTCTCCAAGGAGAAAGTTAGTTAATACAATCAGTGCATCCCTTATTAGATTCAGCCCCAGTCACTCTGGCTGTGATACTCCTGCTGGGAGCGTGCAGGGGGGAGGGAATAAATAAATAGCTAATTTTTTACCCACTTAGCTGCCAGCCCTGGCAGTGCCAGCCCAGCGAGTCCCAGAAGATTGAAATGTATGAACCTGTGGCAGAGCTTTCTTAATATTCCCAGAGCCAAGCCCAGGATCTGCTGCTCCTGGGGTGACAGATCCATCATAGGCAACAAAATGCAATTTAAATACTCTCATGGCAGAAAAGTTATACGGTATGGAACTTCAGTATTTCTGATTTTCCTTCACTTAATCACATTTTTATAGCTGTGAAGAATATTTGTGGTATCATTTGAAATCTGAAGGACTGAGAAAAGCCTGGAGATGCACAGTAGAGGAGAAAGGCTTTGGGGGAGCCTTATGGGCAACTCCCTCCCTTCCAGGAGGGTCTCAGGCGCTTGTCCATCCCCTCATAAATCCCTTTTCTCCCGCTGTTTTATGCTGTTTTAACTAACAGCTGCCTCCAATCTTTCTTACAGCAGTGCAGGACTGCCTGGAACTGCCTAAAACCAGAGCAAGACATCACTGAGGCACCTGAGTCACAGAACAACAAACCACATCCCAATATGCATTTTAAGATTAACTTGAAAAAGCTCCCCCAGGGAAGTGGCTGCACCCTCGTGTCACCAGAGATTGATTTTGGGTGGCAGCATGCTGTTCCTGGCACCTTGGCCCCACGTGGCATTTAATTCATTCCTTCCCTTTGCTGGTCTCCCCAGCTCCAAACCCTCCACGTGCTCCTCACACGATGCCTGACATGTTTAAGCTCCCATTTCACTTGCAGCATCTTTTCAGACGCACACTTTGATCATAAGTTTCTTCTGGCTGATTCTCTTTTGGGAAATGGATACACCTCAGGGGAAAACAGCTCCAAAAGACCCTTTTTTCTCCCACATTTCTCTTCCAGGCAGGTTTTCTGTCCCACTCTGCCTCATCAGTGTCAGCACCGAGCTCTGCCTCCCAAGCAGCCACCCTTGCCCCCAGACAACAAGTCACTTGTGCATCACATCTGGATTTCGGACGGTGAGTGGGAAAGTCCCACCATTGCAGTTAAAGGGAAAGACAAGTCTGCAGTAAGAACAAACTACTTCAGTTTGCCCAGCTGGGTGCCCAGCACTGTTGTGGTCAGCATGGGGAGCTGCCAGGAGACCCCTGAACCAAGGGCATGATGAGGGAAGGGTGCAGAGCAGGTTGTGGTTACTGCCAGTCTAGAAAATGATGCTGATTACTATTATTATTATTATTATTACTACTACTCCTATTATTTTAACCCCAAAGCTTTGCTGCAGCTGCAAACACAGCCAAGACTGCAGTTCTTCCCCTTCCCCTGCGACCCCCAGGTAGCACCAGAGGGAGCAGCCGTGACTCAGGGGTGTTTCTTACCCCCCTCACGGTATCCCAGACTGGTTTGGGTGGGAAGGGACCTCAAAGATCATTTCATCCCACCCCCTGCCACGGGCAGGGACACCTTCCACCAGCCCAGGTTGCTCCAAGCCTGGCTTTGGACACTTCCAGGGCTGGGGCAGCCACAGGTTCTCTGGGCAACCTGTGCCAGGGCCTGCCCACCCTCCCAGGGAAGGATTCCTTCCCAATATCCCATCTAACCCATGCAGGGGAGATGCTGGTCTTCCTTCCTTTCCTCTTGCACCAAAGAGTTGGGATCTGTCTTGGAGGCCTTTTCCAGCCTTAATGCTCCTGTGCTTCTGCAGAAACCAGGGCAGTACATTCTCACTGATGAGCTTATTTGGGCTCACTGACCCCTCATAACAAAATGTTACTATAAATAAGAAAATAACTGATTTTCCCTACCTAGGGACACCATTCCCATGCACAGGATTATTATTCACTCCAGCTCAGCCCAGCCTGAAGAGGAAACATTATCAGCAACTTGCATGATAATCAAGGCTTTTCTTTACCTGAATCCACTTCAGGCAGAGCAGAATCAAAAATGGCCCTTTTCATCTAAACAGTGTTTTGCCAGAAAATGTACACCCAAAAGCCCCATAAAAACCAGCTCACTTGAAATTAAATCAGTTGATTCTCCCGTGCTCCTGGCCCGAGGCAGCAATTTGTTTTCAAAATGACAGAGAGCCCTGCCCTGGGTACCAGGGACACGGCAGCTCCCAAGGTCTGGGTTCTCACAACACTCCAGGCTGGCTCCTTTAAAAAACCCTATTCTTTCAGGGTTCCTATTGCAGAGGCCCCCCCCGGACCCCCATCCAGGGGTTCTCAGGGCAGTTCTCAGCCGTGCAATGGATGCACCCGCACCACGGATTCCACCCCGTGAGCTCAGCCCCTGCTCCAAGGTTCCACTGGGGGAGGACAGAGCACCGACAGCTCCTCCAGCTCCAGCTGGGATAAGGGAGTGAGGGCACAGCCTGAACACCGGCAGAGAAGCAGCACCTTCTCACCTGTCAGCACGGGGCTCTCGTCCAGCCTGCCCTGGGTCACACCTTCCCACCAGGACCACCAACCGGTCCCTGCTGAGGGGACTGTCAGCTGACACTTGCAGAGCTTTAAGAACAACTATATCTGAGTTATTTCTATTTGCTTCTGCAGAGGATTTAATCCCACTAAAGAAGCAGCTCCGTGGTGGGGTAGGGGAAGAAGAGGAGCTGACCTCAGTTCATTGCAGTGATCCTGTCTCTGGTTATTCCTTGTACCGCTGAGAAGCATTTGAAGAGGTTAATGAACCCTCCTTCCCTGCCTGTCTACACTCTGGTGGAAGGGATCATAGAACCACCAATGCTGGAAAAGATCTCCAAGATCCCCAAGTCCAACCTTTGACCAAGCATCACGTCCACTAAAGCACACCACGAAGCTCCAGCTCCACTTGCGTTTTAAGCCCCTCCAGGGATGGCCAGACACGAAAGGCAGCACAGGAACGTGTGGTTTCAGAAATCAAGGGCATTAAACGTGCAATCCACGCAATGCACAAAGATTGGAGGTACGTCCCAGGCCAGCTGCATTGCCCGCATTTACGACCGACAATTCCAGGTGGGTGCAAAGCCTTGTGTGTAACCAGCTACAGCTCCCAGGAGAGAAAGAGAGCTGACACATCAACAGCATCCTCCAGGGAAGGAGTTTATAACTCCCCCATCTAATGGAGTCTTTGAAACTTCCTCCTGAACCATTTCCCTCTGAAGTTCCCCCTTCCTTCACTGTGCTGAACATTTCAAAGCAGATGTTACACTTTAATTTCAATTATTCTCTTTTTTCCCCTCTGTTTTTCAGGGAATGTCAGTTTTCTGCTTGGAATGGTTTATTTTCTAGTCTCAGATAAGCATTTAGAGATATTATACAGCTGCCAGTCTGTGCAGGCTCATCACACTCTCCCCAGTGTTTGATGCTGTCCTACTTTAAGGCTCCTCCACACGATCCCGTCTTACGCAGGGACTATATTAAGCTCACACATGAATAAATGTTCTCTGTAATGTCTGGGTGCCTTTGAATTAAACAAGTGGTAAAACAATCCAAAACAGGGCACACATTTCACACTGACAAAATTATCCACATCAGCTGGGGCAAGAAACCTCGAATTATCTCATTGATTAAAATCACATCCTTCTTCCTGCTGATCAAACAGATAATGCACCTTATTTATTTGAAAACAACCAACTCTGCTAAGTGGTACCTGCTCAAATTGAGGTTTCAAGATGAAATTAATGCCATTTGCTCTTTGAATTGGGAGGAAGGTGCATGTGAAATACCTGTCTGGAGACCCAGGAGAAACATTTAACTTGGAATTCATAAATCTTTCCATGATACCAGCAAGAACAGGAGAAAGCTTGTTAAATTCCTTTAAATTCTGAAACATTTTAAAAGTACAAAGCCAAACCTGAGTGGTAATTAGGTACTGAAGAGGTCCCTAAATACCCAAAACACCACAGCTGTGGCTGCCCCAACCCTGGAAGTGTCCAAGGCCAGGTTGGACGGGGCTTGGAGCAACCTGGGCTGGTGGAAGGTGTCCCTGCCCATGGCAGGGGTGGCACTGGTTGATCCTTAGTGTCCCTTTCAGCCCAAACCATTCTGTGATTCTGCATATGTTGTAACAGCAGCTATTTGGCCAGCACAACTTCTAGTAGGGTTTCAATATCCCCAAAACAGCTGAACTAAATGAAGACCTTGCACGTCAAATGCAGTGGAATATCTGGGAAACAGGCAACTGAAATCCTTATCCCTGCCCTCTTCTCTTGCTCACCTCCACAAATTTACCTGTCAGCTCACAGGTTTATGCAATATGAAGCTCAGCCCATCACATTGTCCACTCTCACCCGTGGAGCTGGGATCCTGCTGCTCAGGTGGCGTCGAGCACAGGTGAGGGCTGTGCCTTTTTCCACCCAGCTGAGGCAGAGTCAGAGCAGGGGGTGAAGCTCAGACAGCAGCCTGGTCTGCAGAAGCCAATTCCCCGGCACTGGAGTGCTGGAGAAGAGAGCAGAGACGGGGTGAAGGGGCGGGTGGGGAGCGGGGATGCTCGAGCCTGACTGCTGTGCAGAAGGAAGAACTGCAGCAACAGCTCCGTCTGCCAGCGCCGTGTGGGTGTTCACACAATAGCGTTCAGTCATCAGATCTGAACTACACACCTACACCAAGGGCTGTGTGATAGAGCAGATTATGTGAGGGTGGATTAGAGGATTGAGCATATAAGGAATTCAGAGCCAGGTTTTTTTAGATTTGCTTTGTGTTGCAGCTAATCTTTGTCCAAAAAAAAAAATTCCATAATGGAACCACAAAGAAACCCAGCCTGAAATCACCTCATCTAGGTTTGCTGGATTTCAGATGTTGAAAGCTTGGATCTGGGGTGTAATTGTGTAGCATTACATGACACGTCAGGTGTCCTAAATCCCCTTGAATTATAGGCATATAACTCAGGAGGTGCCTCAGGTGCCCTGTGAAAAAGGGATAGGCACGTCTAGAGAGCAGTTCAGATCTCGTTGACGAGGCTGTGGGAAAAGGCACCACAGCCAAGGGGCTGAAAATGGGAGGAAAGTGGCCCCGAGGTGTTTCAAAGCAACAGAAGGTGTAAACCAAATAATTCATCTGCGCTAGAGACTAAAACCTTTGACAGGGCTTGCACTTAGAAATCGTGTCCATGGGAGCTGGTCCATTTTTTGCAGTTATATCAGTTTCCCCCATAAAATACATTACCTCTCCCTACACACTTTGCCTCCCTTGCTCCTTCAAGCTCTCAAATAGGTGAGTAATCCTGTTGACTTCCAAGCTCTTTACTTGGAATTACTCAAGAGCTTTGTCTGGTCCGGGTCCAAATACCCTTCTAACCTGCATGCATTTATGGGAAAAGTGCTGGTTGAATAGGAAAAAATGTGCTAAAGTGTATTTAAAACCTCCCCTCTCCGAAGTTCAAATGGCAAGTGCAGTGGGGGAAATGGGCCATTCTGGACCCCAACTCCTCAGTCTCCCCATTTACAGTCCCCACTACAGGCCAGTTCTGCAGAAGGTAGACCATCACTGGTTTGCCACTGAGCTGTAGTCCAGCACTAACAATGCTCTGAAAACCAGGCAGCTCCACAGAATAAAAAGGTACATTTTTATATGCAGACTTGGTTTAGATGGTTTATGGGAGGTCATACTTGTTGTATCTGCCTGGTATTCTCTTGTTCTAATGAGCCCTATCTACAAAGTAATGAATTCTGTGACCCTTGATCAGGTAATTACTTTTTAATTTTAGTTGTCAAGGATTTTTATTCCGAGGCCGAGTCTGGCCTGTCTGTCCCTTGGAGAACACGTGCTTTGTCCCAGGCAGTTACATTCAGGGCCACTAATTTTTGCTCTGGGACTCTCTCAAGGAAGGTTTCATTTTACTGTGGCAGGTTAAGTCACTTTAGCTGCTTCTCATAGACAAGGATGTTCACTACTTGTTTCATAGACAGCAAAACACTTTTGTTAGCAAAGGAATAGCCTTTGGGAACCAGAGACCTTGAACTGTCACAGTACAAACTCATTTCTTTTTCCTTTCCTCCTTTCACTGTATGTTCTAGACCCTGCTAAGTAACCTTCCCTATCTAAAAGTCGCTCTTCACAAAGGTGGGAGAGATATTGCTGGAGTTTTCAGTAACAGACTTTACAGCTCCATCAGAAGAAAGAGTTTTGTTTTCACATAGTCCCCCAGAGTTACCACTTAGTGTTGTTATGGTCTTTGCTCAGGGTAACACCAGTTTGACAGCTTCCCATTTATTAATGCTGTTAAATATGTTAATAAACATGACATTTATTATTATCATAACATTCTTCAATTACATTGGTGCAGTCTTATCCAGCAAAAGCAAACCTGAGCCAAATAATATCTTTAAAACGTCTGCACGCATGCCAGTGCCAACCAAGGGTGTGACATTTTTGGGGTTTTATTTTTACAGTTTTTAAGAACACTTCACACTGGCAAAAGCTTTCAGGGAAACCCAGCTTATACTGGCATCAAGTGATTTTTACTCATACAGCTTGCCTTGTTTGCAGAGCTGCTCGGGCTAGACCAGAGCACTCTGTGGCCAGCACAAGCTGAAGGTGTGCCAGGACACACCAAGCTGGCTGGGCAGCTGCAGTGGTGTCACATCCACCACAAACCAGGGCTTTATCAGCCACCACTGATGGGCAGCTGCAGCCCTGGTAGCTGACTCCTCTTTACCCCCAGTAAACCCCTTCTCGGTCCTCATTAGGCAGGTTCGCCATCGTAGCTGGTTATTGGCACACTTTTCCTGCCTCCTGTTTTTAAAACTTTTCCTTGAAGTTCGGTTTCCTAACTCAGCGCCCCAAAATACGGCCCCAGTGTTCGCTCTTTCCCAATGGAGGGCATGCCACGTGAAACCAAACAGTTGCTAATGTGCCTGTTTATCTTGCATGACCTGATGATTCCAACTTCGTAACTAAGGAAATTCCTTGCTGGTTTTTCTTGGTGCCATCTGAGGAGCACGAAGGAAGCAGAGAGGACCAAAGGATTTAGATGAAGAAGAAATGTCTGGTCTGGGAGGACAGCAGAAATTCATAAAGAAGGGTTTTCCATTTGTGGGGGAAAATTCGAAATCCCTTGCTGTGGAGTTGTAGGGAGACATGTTGTGATATCTCTACATTTTTGGAATATCTGCCTTGTGATACAGCGAGCAGCCATTCTTTGGCTGGAAAACTCTGCCATTTTTCTTTGGAATGGCTGCAGGTATTATTTCCCATTTTCTGCACTGCTTGGGGGTGAGAGAGGTCTGTCTCTCCTCTGAGGCCAGGTAGCAGAAGAATCATCCCTTTCCTGACATACTTTTGAAGCGGGTTACGACTCTGCCTGCACGAAGATCTTGCGCTGAAACATTCCTGGGGCAGTTTTGATCTCCGAGACGCCGGTTGGGGTGTCTAAACAGCTGCTGGACTCTGGGGTTCCGAGGCCTTGCCTGCAATAAGAGCAGCACCTCTCAAAAAGCATGTGAATCCGTCATTCCTGTGGCAGTGTGACCTTCTACCACGCTCCCCACACATTCCCACGGGAACGTGCAAACCCCGCGGATATTTCGACTTTGAGAGCGGCAAGGGCTTGCATAAACTTTCTTGCATTTTACATCCCCGTCTTTCACTGCGAGATATTGAATTGTGACATCAAAGAGTTAATGTGGACAGAAATGTTTGATCTCATTCTACTTGAACTTATTACATTTTGAATTCTGATACCATTACAGTGAAGCTGTAAATTTATCTTGAGGTAAGCCAGCAGAAAAGCACTATTTTCTAGTTAGTAGCAGCCATTCTGTTCCTTAAAAGAAATTTGGGACAGATGTGTCTGTCTTATTATTTCAATGAATGCAGGGAGAAAACGTATTTTATTTCTTATTAAATAAATTTGCCTGTTCATCTCAGTATGTGGGACTGTCAAAGTTTATAAATTTGGCAGTATTTTAACATGATCATTCTGTTTTCCTTTAAACCAAGTTATTAAATTGATATATTTTTATAAAAAGCAGAGGGTGATGGAAATTTTTTTTTCCATCTTTTGACATTTGATTTACTGTTGGGGTGTTTTAAGTAACACTGTATCTTAAATCAGAAAGATAAAAACTACTTCCAAAGACTGCTGAAAATCAACCAGAGCACTGGGATGCACTGGGTAGTTTGCAGCAATGCTGGTGGAACAGAGTGTGTTTAGATTTTGGTACTGGGATTTTTTGTGCTAATGCATTTTCAGAATTTTAGCTGTCCCATGGTCTTCTTTGGATGTCTCTCACCTGGCTGCAGGGGAACCAGGGACAAGCCATTCTGCTGACATTTTTACAAACCTCACTCTCACTTCTGCCAGGGTGGCTTTAAATTTGCAATCACCATGAAGACCCTTTACACCACTTTCAGCAGTGGTTGGTCTGGGGTAAGTGCAAACAGGGGGCAGCCCTGACTCTGAAAAGTTCCCTTTTGTGTCAAAAAAGGCCCCAGTTCCTACAGAAACTGCGAAGTCAGAGTTCCCATGCTGGGGTGGATGGTTTTAGCCACAAAATTCCACCTTTTCCAACCAAAGCACTCTCTTGAAGAAAACACTCGGGGTTGGTCTGTTGTGACAAGTGGCTGTGACTGGGGGAGGAGGTACTAAAGCAAATCTTCAGACCCAGAGCTTAAAGAGGGACACACTTCTTTTATCCCAGTCTTTGCAATTATCAGGAGAGCTTAACTTCCTAACGAATGTGACCAGGCATTTCTGTGGGGAAAGGGGGGAAACTGAGAGAAAATAGTTATTAATTTATGGAAAGGTGCGGACATGCTAAAATGATGAAATCTGTTTTCAGTGAGCAGCAGGCCAACCCTTCTGCAAGCAAAAGCAGCGGTTCCTTGGTGCCCTGCAGGACTGCACACACCTCCCGTAAAAGAAGGATCGACACAAAAATCAAAAATTAAACCAGCGCATCAGGATTTTCATTTGTTCTATTGCTGCTTGCAGACAAATCTGTTTAGTTATATCCTCTGCTACTTTATGTCCTTGATTCTCCAGTAGCCTTCAACAGACTGGAAAGACCTCTAATACGGGGGAATTACTGAATGCCTCTGTGTGCATGGCTGGCAGTGGAATCAGACCCACAATCTGAATATCATTTAAATCACATGTTGCTAAGAGTTTGCCCAAAAGAGGTCTCTCTTCCCGCTTTTCGTGGACGAGCAAGTTCGAGCTTAGATAAAATTTTTAAAGGAATTTCAAACTAATGGGCAAGGTCAATATTTCAGCATTTGCTGTAATCCCAGAACAGGACAGGGTTTGCAATTGCTGAAATTTCCATGAGCAAAACCATTTAAAAATTGCTAACTCAGAGACCTGAAAATGTTCCTTTGGGCATTTCTAATCAAAAGGTGGTGTCTCACATGGTGAGAAAAAAGGCCCTCAGTGCATCATGAGCTGCGGTCAGGGCAAAGAACGTGTCCCTGGGTTACAGCTGGACAAGCAGGAGAATCTAGCACTGTTCCTTGAGAAGTAAGCCAGGCAAATTGAATTAATGCTGCCTTGGTCCAAGGCAGAGCTTCTCAGGTAGACTCCAGAATTACCCTGAGAGACTGGAAGCATTGCTTCCCACTCGAAATCCACTGCAGGTTTGCTGTGTGGCTGGATGTGGCTTTGGATCAAGCGCAAATCCCAGCAGAGGGAAGAACAGCGGGATAATGGCAGGGATAAGCGCTGGTAAATCACTGCTACCTGAAATGCAACGTGTGTTTAGGAGTGAATTCAGGTTGTATTTTAGCCTGAGCTGGTGGTCTGTACACTGCTATTAAATGCCCTCTCTTCTGCTGTCTTGTGAGGCCCCTGGACAAAGTTTATCTGGCACAAGCATTGCTTAAATACTTGTTAATGTTTATCTCATATCTGTCCTCTGTAAAGTGGGAATAATACCATTTGCTTCGCTTTGTGATGTTCACTGACATGTTATGGCAAAAGATGGTCTGAAAAGTGGGCCAGATTTTTTTTCCTTTTTCCCCTCTAGTAAATGAGAAATTTCTTTCTCATTATAGGACTTTTTAGCAGGGCCTGTTGCAATAAGGCAAGAGATAAATTATTTAAACTACAGCTAATTTAGATTAGATATAAGGAAGAAGTTTTTTACAATGGGGGTGGTGAAACACTGGCACAGGTTGTCCAGAGAAGTGGTGGATGCCCCATTCCTGGAAACACTCAGACTCAGGTTGGATGGTGCTCTGAGCAACCTGGTCTAGTTGAAGATGTGCCAGCTCACTGCAGGGCAGTTGGATTAGATGGCCTTTCAGGGGCCTTTCCAACCCAAACTGTTCTATGATCTGCCTCAGCCGGGTGGCTCGTGCCCCCCAGGACAGGTAAGGTGAAACTAAAGCCTCAGGTGTGTCAGACGTGGGCAGGAGCAGCTACAAGATGTCCTGCCAGGGACAGTAACGAGTGTAACCGCTCTGCAGAGCTGCGAACGCTGAAGAGCACGGTCTGCCCGGGTCAGATGTGCCACTGGAGCCTCTGGGGCAGAGAGCTCACCCAGAGAGGAGGGACAGTGTGTCTGGGGCACCCTGTCCGTGGTCCACCATCGCTGCCACGGCCAGCATTTGTTCAGTCACAACGGCAAATAGCATTTCTGGGAAGAAGAGACCCAACTGTTATCAACACACTTCACTTTTAAGTGGCTGGCCGTGCCATGCTGGTAATTCAAATGGAGAAAGGGTGATAATAGTTTAGCACTGAGAACAACAGTTTTTCCACCTCTTATCTGAAGATAATGGTGGAACATTGCAGGGGGTTTTTTTTTCACCCTCTTCCCAGCACCTGTCCTTATTTGTTGAACAATTTATAGCTCCATCTGAAGTATTATCCTGCTAACAGTAGGAGGTATTTGCAGTGCAGCACAACATAATCCTCCCCTCAGAGATTAAGACTATTACCTCATTGATGCTCCCAGTCTCTGCCAGCCTTGGCATACCAATGTACAGCATGAATGCAGGTTTGCTGCATAATAGCTCACTATGCTACCAGCTAAGCCACTGAATGCTTCTACAGTCATTCCTTTTATTCGGAGAATGACATGACAGTAATAATGGGTAATGAATTCTGTTAATGAGATGACTTATTTCAAAAGTAAATAAAGCTCAGGTGTCACGTGAATGAAACATTCGAAATATCTGCAAATGTGATTTAGTCAAATGTTCCAGGGAAGGAAAAGAAAAAACCCACACAAACCTTCCTTTGAGGCAGCTGTGACGGAGTGGATAAGACTCCACAAGCAAGAAAGGAGAGCAGTGAAGCTGGACGTGCAGTTTGACCCTGTCCCTGGCGCAGGGGGTTGATAACACGGTCACTCACGGTCCAGTACAGATGCATTTGGCCGCACTGAGGGTGTGTCAGCTCTCACACACTGAGGCTGTGCTCCCATTCCCATGTGTGTTGGGGTGGGAGCAGCTCCCAGCAGGGGCTGCCTTGGGGCTGCAGCCACTGGAACCAGGTCCCCGTGGCTTGGTCTCATCCAGCGATGGCTTTCCCTGAATTTATCACAAGAAGCTCTTGACTTGGTTGAACTAAAGCCAAGGCAAATAGAAATATCCACTGGTGTTTCTATTAAATTATATTTACTCCTTTTCCAAGTTATTCTTCTTCCTATGAGGAAACATCTTCCATGTCGTTTCACGTAACACAGAAATACTCATGGAATCTTTCTCTCCTCATGTTCTCAAGTGATTGAACTGTGCTTTGCTTCATTTTTGCAAACCAATTCGCTGCCAAGGACAATCCAGGCTTCTAGTTTGGTTTATCATACGTGAAAATGTTACCAACAACATCAGCATCACACAGAGATCCAAACAGACATCGCTGAGGATGTGGGGAGGATGCTGATATTGGAACTGTCAGACAGCCTTTGTGAAAGTCGAGGTTCCTTTATTGACCATAAAAGCATTAAAGCATCAAAGAAAGAGACTACTTGGTGTCTACAGGCATATTTATCTTCACTAAGATTTTGTGGACTCTGACTACTGCACATCTTTAATGCATTTATCCTCACAGTATGCCTGTGAGACGCTGGAGAGCTACTCTTTGCGCTTTACAGAAATTCTGCAATTCTGCGGAAGAGAAAGCTGAAACCCTGAAGGGGAGAGCAGGCAGGGCCATCTCCTGCAGGCACGACAGCAGCAACCTCCTCCACCAGCTCAGCTGCCCTGACCTGGCCCTGCCTTGGCCTCCTCCTGCCACTGTGGACTCGGGGACACTGTGGGCTCTCACCTCAGAAGAGAGAGAAGCAGACAAAGTCTGGTGCTTACACGGGAGAGGGGAAGGGGGAGAGGGCAGGTATAGAGAGAGACGAAAGTGGAAGAAGATTTGGGTGCGTGACCTGATACATTTTTCAGCCAAGCCCTGTGGAGCTGCCAAACTGGAGTAAGAATCTCACAGAAAACAGTCACAAAATCTGGGCTGTCCTTCAAATTTCAGCATCGCTCCTTTTTGAACCGAGGAGGGAAATGTCCCAAAAGTATAGCAAAGGGGGAATCAGCCTCCTTAAGAGGGCACCCGAACCAGGAGGGCATCTAGAAGATGGTGAGACAACTCCAGCAGGGCAAAGCTGGCAGGGCTGGCACACACCTTGGACTGAGCCGTGCTGCCAGCCCTGCACCAGCCTTCCCAGAGCACTCCGGGGGGATCCAGGCTGTGGAGAAGCTGCCCCGCTGTTTGGTTGTTTAAGCTGTGGCTGCAGAAGAAAAGAAAAGCAAAACCATGGGTTGATTTATATCTCTTGGTTATTGTAACTCATTCCCAAAAGAAACAAACAAACAACCCCAAACATTTTAGAACTCGACCGTTTTTAAAAATGGCAAAGTGCTTATATCATTTTCAGTAATTAAAGCATGAACAAAAATGAAAAACTCCCCTGGCTCTTTTCATTTGATGATTTTCAAGCCTTTTTTTTTTTTTCCCCCTCGCATACTCCTTGCATATTTCATTCCTCACAATCCTGTCCCCATTAGTGGTGATGACAAAGCTCCCATCGCTCCCCATGTGCGGGAGAACCACGCTGTAAGTATGGATTTAATCACCAACCTTCAAAGTGACTAGAGAGGCAGATAGATGGGATTCCTGGGGAGATTTTCAAAAGTGAATTTTGACATGCTGGCTCTTTCGAGAACGTTGCTGCTCTTTGCTGAGACGCTCTGTGGAGCCCTTATGGGCCCAATTTCAGGTGCGCCGAGGCACGGCCGCCTAAGCGGTTCCAGCGCTGGTGTCGCGGGCACCGCCGAGCTGCTGCCAGGCTCAGGAGCATCTCCCACCCCGCTGCCTCCCTGGGCACCGAGACCTCACCCCTCTGCTCTGCCCACCGAGGCAGCAGAGGCACGGCGAGCCCTCTGGAAATGCTGCCTCGTGATTTCTGGGGCAGGGGGGAGAAGCGGCCGAGGCTGCCTCGGACGCCGCTGCCGCGCGGAAAGAGCAGATCAGGACTCGGCCGTTGTTCCCTCCTAAGCGTCTCTAATTAAAACCAGTAATGGGGTTAATTAAAATGCACGAAAGGCAGGATGTTCAGCACCAAGCCAACATTTCTTTCTCAGCCTGTGCTTGGTATGTGCAGGTGAGTCCCTTCATTAGCCCCTGGCCAGGGCCTTGCAGACCACATATGCCTTGCCAGGGGCATTGGTCCGTGCTCATAGCAACAAAATTAGCATCACAGCTATCCATTTTCTTGATATTGTGCTGTTTTTTAAACCAATGGCAGGTATTTTCAATCTTCTTTTATTTTTATGCATAGAAAGGAAAAGTTGTGAATAATGTCTGCACAAAAGAACAGAAAACATCTCCCTTATACTCATAAAAATTTTATTTTTATTTTAATTTACACGTTTAGGAAGCTTATCTCTGAATACCAAATGAACTCACCTACTTTAGTTTGCTCATTAAGTATAATTTTATATGCATGAAATGGTATTTTTGAGGCAATATTAGTATTGGCAGTTGGGTTCTGAATCCATATCTTTGCTAAGGAAGTCAATGGAAAAATGTTCATTTATTTCAGTACAGTAAGGTTGAACCTCAGTGAATAGTTATCTATCTGTGCATGAAAACACAGCTGTAAGGAGATGTACAGATATTAATCTGTTCACACTTTTAGGCAATCTGAAGAAGGACTCTTCTTCCAACTAAATTATAGGAACACCTTACACTATACCAAATAACTTTCCAGAACAAGCAGAACAAAAATATTAAGGCACCAGTGTATCTACTTATTAAGGAAAATAGCGTTGCATGAAAACAATAATTGCATTTTGAGAGGTGAGTTTTGTTACACAGATTGAGGTCTAAAAAGTAGTGGTCTGTGCTGGTTTCTGTGCTGTCAGGGCCGGGGAAGGGCGAGATCCTTCTTGCAGCTTAGCAGGAGTCCTGGCCACGGATGGAAGTGTCGTGGTCAGGGTGTGCTTTTATCAGCCTACCTTTTATTCCACTTGGTGGTCGTTTTACTCTGCTGGTCAAAAGTGAACTACTGCCTTTGTGCATATTAGCAGGGCTAATTATCAGGGCTTGACTGAAGGAAGCACCAGAAAGTTAAAATGCAAATACAGAAGGGATTATTTATTTCCTGTACACGCTCCAAGGCACCAGTCCAGCCCGTACCAGCAGAAGCTGGGAGCTGCACGCAGACTCCCAGTACATCAAGCATTGGCTCCCAGTACAGATTCATCTAGAGTTCAGTTTGCACCACTCGTGCTCCTAATAAGCCCACGAATTAGGGACAAATGCAAATTCCTCCATTATTATGGATTATCTTCATTTATTAGCTGTTTACATGTGCCTTGGTAGTAACTGTATGTGCAGAGAACTGAGCCTGTGCCTGTGAAATCAGCTGCGTGGTAGCTATTTAAATGTCAGCCCCCTTCTGCTGACAGGGTGGTGTTTTTCACAAACAGTTTGGAAGTTTCTTCTTTTCTTTTTTCTTTTCTCTTTTTTCTTTTCTTGAATGGCTCAATGTTGATCGTATCAGCAAAGCTATTATGCTGAGCCCCTGCAGTAATTTGTCAAATAATCATCTCCTGGCACATATTTTTTTCCCTACAAAGGCGCTAATGATCACAAGTATGATTAATACGTGAACTCAGCTGTTATTGCTGGGAAGTTTTGGTACATTCAAGGAATCGTGACCTGTATAAAAAAACCCACAATGCTGGGAACAGCAGAAGTCGGCCGTACTTCACAGGAGGAATGTACGACCTGTAGTCATGTTTCCTTTCACCCTGCCATGCTTTTTTACGAGAGCTGGGGATAGTAACCTTACGTGGGTCATTCGTCGGTCAGCTGCTCGTCTCTGCTGCTGTTCCAAGCAGGCTTCCCGAGCCCATACAGGAAGGACCGGATGGCTTCTTGAAGGAATAGCACTGTTCCTAAAATAAATGTAAAATCAGATCTCCATTTTGCACGAGCGACAAGCTATGAGGACTCCAGCAGCTGTATGTTTGTTGAACACCCGCCTCCTGTGAGTAGAAATTGCACCTTACTGAGGAGAAATAAAATACAGTCCACCAGAGGCTTTGCTGCAAGGTGGAGCTGCTTGTGTATGGGCAAGTAATGACTTGCGTTTTCAGCTGCTCCTGAGTAAGAGCCTTAGTAATTGGAATCAGTTATTCAAAACATCTCTAAATGTGATTTAAATGGCAAGGATTTAATAACATAGAAAGAAGTCATTACAGAGGTTCAAGCAGGGGAGAAGGGAATTCCGTTTTTCAGAGCAGAGGGAGAAAAATAAAGCAATTACTTGATGTAAAGGCCAGAAACAGGACTCCTGCTGTCACAGAGAAATCAAATCTGTCAGCAATTAGTGGGATCTTAGGAGGCAAAGAACCCTTCAGTGTTGAACAGTGAATAAGGGGTTAGCAATTATATGAACTGATAAAAGTGTTCTGGTTTTCAAACAGCGGGTTAACAAGGCTTACTTTTTTCATAACTTCATGCAGATGTGATGAGTCACACTTTGTGACATTTTTCAGGAGGACTGTAGGAAAAGGTAAGGAAATAATAAAATACGTTGCCTCGCTTTTGGATTTAAGATGCTGCTGACTTACTTATTGCAAAATAACCCATGGCACAACGATGGGACCAGCCTTGATCTCTGTCACTTCTCACGGGGCCAGGCAGTAACTTACTGATCTCTGCCTTTAAAAGCACTGTTTGTCTTCCATATGTGAGCACTCGTGTGATGGAAAAAACTCAAACATGAATATAGTCAGGTCTCATTCCATTTGACACCAAAAATACTTAGAAATCCCAGCAAAAGGTGTTTATACCCTACAAGACTGATTCTGGAACAGGGGAGTTCATGCAGGGAAACAGAAACAGACGTGATTCTGCCTTTTTAGTCTCGACTCCAGCTAATGCTTTAAACACTATATAGACCTGACGTGATTAATTTGCACAAGAAAGAGAATATTTATAGGAAACCAAAAGATGAGGGGACTTTCTCTATGTCAGAGCAGCTGAAGCAGAACTAGAACTCTGATCTCATGCTTTCATTGACTTCAATAGGGAACTTTAAGAAACAAGAAGCAGAAAGGGACTAGAAACTAGATATACACCCTATACCTTGAATAATGTATAGGGAAACAGTGTGCTTTGAAGAGTTCATCTTCATCCTAGCCTATCCTATTTTGTTCACAGGCACCAAAGCCCTTCAGAGCAGGAAAACAAAGGAGCTCCGGCAGTTTCAAAAGGCTTTCTCTCTCAAAACAGAGGGATGAAGTGCGTCTAGACTGAGATGCAAAATCCTTCTGGAATGTCTAAAGAAATTAGGGCTATTGAGATTAGCAGGGAAAGCCTTTCAGTGGGATCAACATTCACAGAGAGCACTGCTTTACAATCATCTCTGAGTGCCAAGTTCATCCACCGAAGAAAAAGCCTCCCTGGCTTTCTGTTGGCTGCTGGGTGAGTCAGAGTCCTACAGGCAAAGAGTCTCTGAGCTCCTCCAGACTTCAGGAGAAACGGGAGTCGGTTGTGCCCCGCCAGTGAGTTGTACCGCTCCTTTTTCCCAGTCCAAGGCAGAAAGCAACCCAAGCACCGGCTGCAGAAAACACAAGGTGCAGCTGGGACCGCTCCGTGCTATCACCCCTCAGCACACAGGAAAGCATCATGCCCACCTCTCATGATTTTGGTAAATCAGTGGTAAAGAAAACCAACAAAACCGAAACCTCGGCCCAGATCGATTTATCTCACTTCGAAATCTTACAAAGGCGTCCGCTGCAGATTGGGGAGTGAGGGAAATAATAGACATTTCTGTTGAAAAGCTGATATTAACTTCCAAAGGACATGAAAATCTTGTATCAAATCAACATAGGGAAAAGGTCTCAAGGAAGCATTGGATCACCCCCATAGCCTACTCACCTTGAGAAAAGAACATTTCAAAACAAATTCAGATATGTACTAAGAATATTACTAAAAATCCCGTGAAGTTCATTGATTTTCCAAGTGTTTTTTACTTTAGATTTTTCATGACGTGTATTTTAGGTCCTAGAAGGGTTTGCAAACCACTTAATACTAAAAAATATCGAAAGAAAAAAAAAAAGAAGCACTAGAGGATGAACCTGCATCATTATGTGAATACATATTTATTTTAAAAATAATTCAAACCTTTGACAGAAAGTACAAATTCAGGAGTTTGCGTGCTGTGCAGTGATCTAAAAAACCCTTCATTTTCCAAGTTGCATTGCAGATGAATTTATCTGAGCCCTTTTTTTGCATCTGGCAAGATGGGGGATGTACATGGGAGAGAACAGTGTTTCCTAACCCTTAGCCCACCACCCTCTTTTTCTCTCCTGTGCGCTTAAAGGATTGCTTGAGCTGAGTATCACACCAGCAGGGAAGAACTCCTTTTCTGCTCCCTTGTGCTCTCTCTGGGAGGAAGGAAAGCTTCCAAGGAGATTCACTTTCAAGGGAATCCATCAGGTTGCTCTGACCTGGGTAAATCCTTTGGATGTCATATCAAAGTGCCCGAGACGGCTTCCCATTTCATCACCTTTTGAACCCAATCCTCTCAGATCCACGCGTTTTTGGTTCCCCATGCTTGCGTTAACACGCAGTTACCACCGAGCTCAGTAGCGATCCACGGGCTCGTTATCTTGCCAGATCAGGCCTTAGTTTGGCTATTTCACAATCTCACATTAAGGAATTACTAAATAGCAAGTGCCTGGTTTAAAACAAAAGCATAAATCCCGTGGAGGAGATTTTTACATCAATCTCCCTGCGGCAATGAGAAGTGATGAAAGAGTGATTATCAAAAAGGGAGGTAAAAAAAAGAAGAGGCCAAATCTTGGCCCGTGTGATGAACCTGGATGGGGTATAATGATGTGTTTGACACCTCCTGTTTTGCTTCCAGCAACTGGCAGAGAAATGTCTCTTCTAAATCCAAGTGCATGGAAACTGTCCACTCCCAAGGGAAGATCACTCAGTGCTGAGAGCTTCTCTCTAGTGTGAAGGGCGAGACGAGGGTTCTCCATGGGCTGTTGCGTTATGTCAGGAGCTGATTTCTACAGTTTCAGCAGAATTTTCTCAGTTTCTGGTCCACATCTTAGAGTTTCTAGGAGGCATCTTGTCTCGTTTTGGGGGTCATGTATCAAAAATTAGCAAGAATGAGATTCAAATTTCAGTTTGAAGTTCTGAGTTTCCTGCTTTTCTCAGAGCAGAAATCCACAGGATTCAGTCCTGAAGGACCTGCCAAAAGCTAGAAATCTTGCTGGCAATTCAGCTGTCTCTGCCTCCTTATCTGGGGAAAATTAGTAGTTTCTTGGGAAAATCTTTGATGAAAATCAGCATGACTTCACATTTCTTTGATTTTTCTTTCGTTCGGCTTCAGGACTGAACGTGGCACAAAGACCACACTTACTGAGTTGCTTGCTGGTCATGGACACTTGTCAGGTTTTTATGGTGGTACAGCTGTCCTGGCTGCTGTCTAAGAGGAATTAACAGCTCTGTAGGGCACACAGTGCCCCTTCCATGGGTCAGAGAGAGCCTGTGAATGCCTCGGCCATCCCTATGACTTGCCACCCAAAAGCCTTTCCAAAAACAGCTCCCTTCAACTCAGTTCACTGAATTTTTTTACTGCGCAAGGCAGCACCCATCTGTTGTTTCCCATGAAAATTCGGTAGAGGGAGGAGAATTTATATTTGCTAATGTATTATCTTCCTTTTCTTCTTGAAAGAGAAGTGAAATGGATGGACTTACACTAAACAATCTTATGCCAAATTCCATCCAGTCTAAGGATGACTCAATTCAAGTCGGTACCTTGGGAATTGCAGGCAGAGGGGGGACTGCCATCGAAGCAGGGCTGTGCTGGGACAGGCTATTTGATGAATAGTTTCCTGTGGGTTGTGCTGGTGCTGAGTGGATGCAGGGGGTGCTTGGGCTTCCTCCAGGGAACCTGCGACATCCCCATGGGGCTGTTTTCTCAATCGCTCTCCAGATTTCAGTGATAAAGATCTTATCTTGGGCAACTTTCATCCTCCAGCGCCCACAAACACTTTGCAAAACAGCACACAGGGTATCCATAGCTATTTACCACTCGGTAAACTTGATTGCATCAGACCGGAGGAGGAAATTTATTTCCTTGTGAAATATGATCTCATAAAAATCCCTGGGATGGCAGGCATTGCAAGGCACCGTGCGTGGCACTGCTACCCCCAACAGAGGCTCGAGGTTTAGCTCGATTATGCTGCAGTTTGCCTTCAATAAAAAGGGTTTTTCACAGATGAAAGCTTAAGTGTAGGGAACTGGGGAGACCCGCTTTGTCCCTCCCAGCTCACTGTGCCGTGTGGGGAATTGGAAGGGGCAAGTACCTTATCAGGAACGTGGGGAGAGGAATTCTTTTCAGGTAAGTCAGCAGCAAAGTTGCAAAATAACCTGTGCTGTACAGAGGGAGGCCTCTCCATTTCAAGAATTCCTGGTTGCTTTGTTGCAAACCCTATCCTGACTGCAGATTTGAGGGATGATTTAAAAAAAAAAAAAAAAGAAAAATCGCTTTCCCCTGCGTGCCCCGAAAGCACAGTTTGTAAAATTTTCCTGTCCCTGCCAGTTCCCCGCCCTTGGCTGTGTCTGATTTGCCGACAAAGAGCATCGTGGTCCTGCTGACCCGAACATATTTGGCCAGTTTGCATGCGAAAGCAGCAGCTGAAGCAGAGGGCTTTGTGCCTTTCTCAGTGGTATTGTTGGGCGGCAGAGTCACTGGGAGCTGGGAGCAGCAGCGTGTTCAGCGTCCAGCCGGTCGCAGCTCTCGAGATGTGAAAGGCGACCACTTGGGGTTCATGGCACAGCGGGACGCAGTGGCACTGTGTGGGGAGGGATCCCGGCCGCCTCCTGGCTCCGGGACAAGGCCTGGTTTTCTGCCTGGATGCTCGGGTCTCGCTTTCTTTCCGTTGTCCAGAAATAAAGGACACTCAGCACGTAGGGGGGAAGAAAGCAGTGTAATTTGTAAAGGAAATATTTCCACCAGCTAGAGTTTAAATTGACAGCATTGGTATTTAGTCAGCTGCTTCACTCTAGAAATTTTATTTATTATCTTATAAAATGTTTTAAATAACGCTAGTCCCTTCCTTTCATAGATTTTTATGTATTTTCATCATTTGCTGTTGACTTGACTGCCTCATTCAAAAAAAAAGTTACAATTTTCTGCATAAACATGATCAAACCCAGAAATACATTGCTTTTTAAAAAGGGAAGGAAATGTGCTGTCATCATTATTTTGAGCTTGCTAGATTTAAAAAGGTCTTTTAAATGAGTGATGAAACGATGGTTTTAATCCAGATTGTTTTGGAGTGATACTGAGAGAGCCCTCGCTCATACGAAAAATGGGACAAAAATAGTTTCAAAAATTATTTCAGTTTTTTTAAATGCTGAAGACAAACGAGGCTGTTTTAAATGAATGTTAATTTGTTGGAAGAGCATTAAAACCTACTAGAACTTCAGCTGCCATGGCACAGTCACAGCCACCTTTGGTTGCAGACGAGCTCCCAGCCAGAGGGCCTTGAGCGCATCACTCCCCTGGGGGAGGTACCCACATACCAGAGCAGGGCAGGCTCACAGCCACCTGCAAAGCAGAGGCAGACAGTCCTCACCCAAGCAACATTTATAACATATACCGCTCATTAACGAGTCAGGTATTTCAAATTAATACTTTGCCAGCTCATTTGTTTTCTTTCGGGAAGAAACCATTCTGCGGCCGCGTTCACGTAAATCACCCTTTTTGATGGGTTCCTGATGCCACGGGGCTTGTTCCCGTGGAAAAGAATCCCCCTTGGCTCCGGGGATCTTTGGTCGGGTCTCCGTGTTTTTCAGTTTAAAACCCAGAGCCCATCCATCATCCCAAGCCTTTGTTCTGGGGCTGAGGGTACGTGCTGTGGACACTTCAGCAGCCGCCTGAGATAACAGCCAAGCAGGTGGTAATTAGTGTGATTAACCACTGTGGCTCACCTTCAGATTTCAGGTGCTCTCTCTGTTTTGGGACACCCTCTTTATTGCAGTGCCTTCCCTGGGCACTCAGTGCAAGGCCCTATCTCTGTTATGAGGGTCTTTGCAGTTTGTAAACCCTTTCTGTGCCCTGGTGCAGTTACTTGTGGATTTGTACAGCACCTCGTATGACCTGGTAGAAATCTTATCACACGTATTTTAAATTCTGTCAGCCACTAGAGCTGTAATGTGGTATTTTCTAAGCTGTACCTGCAGTTACATTTTTCATCAGTTCAGTCACTTGTTGCACAGACAGAAAGAAATTTAACCACAAGCACTGATCTTCCTCTCAGTTAACCTCAGGGCTTCCAGCTTAGCTCCTCCCTGCTTCTAAATCATTGTTTATTGCTATTTTTACAAGAGAAGATTAATGGACTAAATGGGCACAGGTAATTCTGCATTGTTCGAAGTCTCTTCAAATAGCACCTGCTGTAAATTCTTTAGTGCTTGTTATCTCTGCAGCAAATCTCGGTCTTTAAACAGTTTGTTCGGTGGAGGGAGGGGTGTGAAGGGTCACAGTGCCCTGGGAGCTTTGCGAAAGCATCTCTGAGGCTTTTATGAATGCTGTGCTGTTGGCTGGGAGCGTTTTTTTCAAAGGGTCTCAGCCGTACTGGACATAGAACACCTATCTGAGCCAGGGGTGCTGCTCCGGGGATCACCAAGGCTGTGGGAGAAGTGCCCACACTAATGGTTCGAGACGTTAACTTTCGCTTTGTAATTTCCCCCGTGTTCCTTACGTTCAGCTCTCAGCTGAGCTTTGTTCCAATAGCCTAGGGGGGGATGTGACTTCACCCAGATATAAAGCACACAGGCACAAAAAGAAAATGCTTGAAAAATCGCAATGACATGCTCGTGTTGGTAGCTTGTGATTCTCTGAAATGAAATGTGCCTAGACAACGAAAATTGAGCCAAGAACCCGTATTTTCCAAGCAACCTTTTTAGCCTTCAAAGAGGCTCCTGGGAGAAGCTGCGCACCGGTAAGCCACCTTTGTGGTGCCGTCATTTTTTGCAGTCCTAAGAGTCAAAATGCCCAGTACGGCGGCTGACAACGCACCAGGTAGATGGGCTCACGCTGCAGCAGGCGGAGATGGATGGATGGCAAGAAACAGAGCGTGGAAAAGCCGAAGAGCAGAGGGCGCGGCACCGCTCTGCTGCGTGGGTGCTGCCCGCGCAGCGTGGCACGCACGGAGGGTCTGCCCGGCGAGCCGTGCCCCACGCAGGCACCGGTGCCTCTGCAACTCCGCCGGGCCTTCAGGGACGCAAATGAGCTGGGCCAGTGCAGAAAAGACAGGCCCTCTGCCTCTTAACTGGTTGCAGGTGGAAAACCACGGGCAACATTTCAAGAAGTGGCTTTGAAAGTTGGCCCGTTGCGACCATAAACAAGAAACTAAAGAGCTTTACAGTCTGTACTTACAGCTTTTAATTTTCTCTCCCTGTTCGCAGATATCCGAGTATCTCGCACGCTCGCAGACAAGCGTTTCGGTTGTTCAGCCCTGGTTTCACGTTTAATAGCCTTGCTACCTTCTCCCCACATGTGGAACAGTTTAGGTCTCTCTCTCGCACGGGGGTGGCAGGCGATGGGGCTGGGTGGTCACGGTGAGCAGGTTGGGCTCGCAGGCTCTCTCCGAGGGCCACCAGGAGCCCACCCCTAGCACGGCACGGCAGGGAAGGCATCGCAGAGAACCCACTGCATCCTGGAAACAAGATTTCTGCCTGTTCCACAGCTCCTTCCCTGCCTGGTGGCTCCAAGCAGTCATTACAAAGCCGTGCAGTTTTAGAGGGCCTTGTATTTGCACGTAAGGACAAGGACTCATTATCATCGTCATCTACGTATTGTTGTTTCACAGAACAGCTGCAGTAGAGCAAGTGCACTGTGGTCAATAGTCTCATTTATAATAAAGTAATAAATTAGGAATATTTTTTTCCCATGACAATAAGTTTTATGCCAAGATTTTATGTAGCTTAAAGCAAGTTGTCAATTAGGCTACTTAAATTAATTTTTGGCAGCAGTTAATTGGAGCCCAGAGTCTTTTGTCTTTAAACAGCTAATCCTAAACAAGAAAATACAATGATTAAATGTTTCTTAAACAATATTATTCACAGAATTTAAAATATAGCATTTAATTAAGATTTGGACTTGTTAATATTTTTTTTTATTATTTCTTTAGAGAGATTAATTTAAATTTCTTCAAGTAGAATTGCTACCATGACTCTGATTAAACTGGCTTACTGCAAGGCTACAGTCTGAGACCCTCCAAGACTTCTACAGCTCTTATAGCCAAAGGCAAATCATTTGGATTACTTCCTGAAGAGACATATATTGTCCTTTTAGAGAAGCAGGACATTCCCATTTGGAACTCCAGAAGTCTAAGAGCTGCATTCACAGGATAAAAATACTGTGTTACTACACTCAGGTACTGGTAAATACGCTAAAGAAATAAAAGACTTCAGTAAGGCTTCCCAGCATGGTCGGCTTCTGGGCAGGAACCCAAAACTTCTGAAAAACAGAAATCAGAGTTTTACTTCAAAAAGGCCCTTAACCGAAAATTCAGTCCAAGGCTATGATTAGACTAATGTGCTTCATATCAATGAAAGTAGAGAGCTAGAGATCTCCCAGTCCTGATGTAAAATTTTTCCAGTTCTGGAAATCTCCTGTATTCCTGATTAAATGTACCATATGGTATCATGAATTGCAGAGAAACGAGTCCTGATAGAGTAATACTCCTGATTGAATCTCCTCTTTATATCCACCATCAGTTACGGAGAGCGAATTAAGGCACAGTTCTTTGGAATGTTACACTGGAGTCAAGATTAGATAATTGTAAAGCTTCCTATTATGAAACCCTAGGAGCTAATTTGTAATTAATGAATTAATTAAAGAGCAAAAAAGATGATGAATTTTAAAAGATAAATGGATCTGGTCAACTTCTCTCTCATAATTCTGGTCTTCTGTGCCTCCTTCTTTACTGGCAGGAATACACACAAAATCATGGATTCATGGAATCATGGAATGGTTTGGGTTGGAAGGGACATAAAAATCATCTAGTCCTGACACCCCTGCCATGGGCAGGGACACCTTCCACTGGAAAAATTTGCTCCAAGCCTTGTCCAACCTGGCCTTGAACACTTATCCAGTTGCTACACTCCCCGATAAAGACTTCACGTATTTAAGAATATTCTGGAACAAGAGCCTGTTAAGTCAGAACCCTGCACACCCATAATCCCAGGAAACCAGCCCCTTCTGAAGGGGAAGGCACAGCCGTGTTTGGAGTGTCCCCAGCTCCGGGGCAAAGGGGCACCTCACACCGTATTTCCTTGGCTCTGCTGGAGAAGAGGCACTCGGGGCTCCAGGCACTGTCTGAACTACCTTTCCACGCAGCTCTTGCGTTCCTGCTGCCACTGCCCACGTGAAGGGAAAGGCCATTCCTACAGAACCCATGGACCAGGACAGGGCGTGGGAGCAGCCTGCAGTAATCCAAGCTGAACTACTTGGATTTGAAACCAAGGAATCACTGTTAGGAAAACCATCTTCTTTACAAGAACCAACTTCTTTACAAGAGATCTGCAGTACTGCCAGCCCACGGCATTCAGAATTCAGTCCCATGTGTTCAGAAAGTCCCTCCTCATTTATGGGTTTTCAGACAAAAAAATATTGAGATTCGTTACTTAATGGGCTTGAGCTCTTGAACTTTGCATTTTTGACCACTTCTTTGAAGTCAGGTAGCTAGAAAACTCTTCCCTTCACTTTAAAATAAAGTGAAATTCAAATGCATCTCCATGACTTCAGCAACTGGATCTTCAAGAAAACCATCAAAATTCAGGAGTCATCCTAAAACCACGGGGCAAGCTGAGGATGCTGCTCAAGGCCAGATGTCTCACAGAGAAAGAGCGTTACTTTGAAATGGAATAACTGAGCCTGGTTGGTTTTTTGAAAATTAATAGGAGTGCTTCTCTGTCACAATGGTGTTTTCTTATGTCTCAGTATGATCCAGCACAGAAGTATTAAGTGGCTGTACAACCACACCCCTCTCCTCCCAAAAAAAGGGACCAAAATGACCAAAATCAATGGGACTGTTTTCCTTGTCCAAATTGATTGGAACAAAGAGAAGTTTTTATTCTTATGTAAAACCAATTTCACTTATCTTATGAAAAACTGATTTTTGATTTGAGACCAAATTATTTAACTTCTAATCAAAGCCCACACATTGAAAAGATGGCCATCAAATATAGACTCAAAATATAGCATCAAGATCAAATGTTTACTCATGGGCAACTGCTGAAAACCCCGTGAACTACATAAATTACAAACAGATGCTTTAAATTAAAACACATAAATTACCCATGCTGATATTACTATAAATTTCAATGATTAAAATACATCAGTCAAGACATTAAGGGAGATTCTAAAGGTTACACATAGGAGTATATTCCATTATTAAACCAAGTGTCACCCGAAGAAGTTCCCTGGAAGAATGTAGGAGGAGCAGTGTAAAGTATCTCAGGTTATCGTGACATGATTCAACTGCTATTTCTGCTTTTACTCTGAGCCAAAGTTGGGTATTTTCGGCAGCTCTTAGTTTAGTTTCTGGTGTGTATTCAGTCTGAACGTAGAGCTCTGTGCAGCTCATTCTATTTCCAGCTGGACATACACTTTCTGCCCATCCCCTATACAGAGGACACAGCTGGAACCAGCAACATCTCTGCAAATGAACCGAACTTTTAAGTTCAGGCATTGTATCAGGCCTCAGGCTGCTCAGGGCCTCTCTAACACTGGTGTAATGTGGTTTTATTTCCACTAAATAATGGTCAGATCTTGTGTATATCCGTGGAAAGCTTCCATGTCCTCAGGATACCACACTAGTTAAAAATATCATTTATCTGGAGTAAACAGTAAAAACAAAAGCTATATTTATAGCTCATTATTGCAGAAGGGTGACGTTTTCCTCCAGCTGGAATATTAGAATTTTGCATTAAGCAGCTTTGGGTTTGAGCAGTCTGAAACAGCACAACAGTGCTGAAAACTGTATATGAGTATGATAAACAGATGTTACAAATACATAAAATATGTGTACACATGTACAGCTGAGCTATGTGAGTGCACAAACAGAGAGATATATTCTCACACATACATGCATGTGAATGTGGACATTTTCTTAACTACACACATATGAACCACGTTTTATTAGGAGAACCCAAATTTTCATATATTTATTCTAGCTGTTTATATGAAGCCTTCTTTGGTTTCCTTTAAAAGCTATTTCAGACTTTTCTGTTATGGCTGCCCAATATTTGTATTTAATACACTATATCTAGTAAACTGTTTCTCATCTAGGATTTTACTAGATACAGATGAAGCATTGCTTAAAGAGAATAAAAATCAACCCATAAAAAATGCACCTTGTAAATACCATAAAGTATTTGTTCATGAGTTTCTTTGAAACCTCTGTTTGTATTATTATTTTTAACAGTGATACAATCAGTGGGAACACAGTATCAGCAACTGGCACAGCTGGAGGTGGAAGAGGCAAAAATTACAGAGACTTGATGATATTTTTCCATGCTGTAATATTTGAAGAACATTCGAGTCACTCACAATCCTTGATTTATAAACTGACTGCACAATCTTTTTCTGATACTCCCCTGCCCCCCCCCCCAACAATTTTTATTTCTGTATGAAGGAAGATATTTTTTATTGTAAATTGACATGAGCTTCTTGATGACTGAACTGCCTGAGGGTGATTTGTTGGTTTTGGACATCCAGCTACCATTAATTTATCATGGGATTGGTGTCAAACCCTACAGGTGTCTTTGGAAGTATTGAAAAACTGTGTTGCATAAACAGTAATTTAGACACAGGGGTTTTTTTGTTCATTTGAACACTACCTGTAAACAGTAAAAGCAGTGTCTTTGGCAGTGAAAATTCATTTATAATCTGCTTCAGTCAGCTCTGCTCTCTGTCTCTAAAGGCAGACTAAAAGTGTCTTCGGATGACTTGCACAGTCCAGATGAATGTCCATGATGCTTTTCTTTGTATAGAAATGGGAGCTTAAAATAAAAGCTTCCTACATCAGGAAACTCTACCAGATTATCTTCCCTGACAGGATTTCATCAACTTCCCATATACTATGAAGAATTACTACTTCTGTAAATCAGAGCTTCCAGAAAATAACCAAGCTAGAGACTCCCCAGTTTTCCTGGTCATTTTTTCCCATGGATAATCAAGAACATTGGTGAAAAAACATCTTTCCTGTGACTGAAGTTGACCCAGTTATAATATCAAAATCTTTCTTTTTATTAGACTCTTTTCCAAAACATATAGAAAAATGCCCAAGCTACAAAATTTTGAGCCTTCCTCACACCCTGCTTGCACTTCACCCTCGTGGTGACCACCATCCTCCACATTTTCAGCTGAACAACCTTTTAAAAACAGGACCGTGTACTTTCCTAATCCGCATTTTGTCATTCTTCCTTTCAAGCTTATGCAGCAATTTGAAGCTGAGCTAACCTTCCTATGACCTTGAAAAGGTAAGTGAAAACCCTATGTTAACAATTCTTCTCTCCCCTTATTTGGGTAAACTGGGAGCCATGAGAGCCTTTTATTGACTTTCACTACAGTTTTCACCCTTGGCAGTACAACTGAACCTGCCCTGACCTTTTCTGACCAAGAGCCTTTGTCCAACAAAGTGTTCAAAGCATCTTGCAGCCAGATGTGAGCCCCCACACCCTGAGTGTACATGCCTGACTGTACAGACCTCCTGCTACCTCCCCTGACTGCTCGTACCGCCAGCAATCGCCTTCAGCTTGCTGCCAGCTGGCCTGATTGGGAGATAAGACCCACTGGCCGGGTTAAGAAAATGACACCTGATCGTGGGGCTGGTCTTGTTCCCATGAGCTGCACCCTCTCTGGAGGCTCAGTTGCCTCTTGAAATGACTGCTCCACGCTGAAGGAAACAAACGCAGCACCTTCCACAGGCCACGAGAGGAACACGCGCCGTTCTGCTCTCCCACCCTGCTTGCAGGTTCCTCAGAGGAGCTCAAGGTGGAATCTGTGATCACCCTGGCTACAGAGCTGTGCACTGAGGACGGGAGGAGACTCCTGAAAGCATGGACAGTGCGATCTGCCCATCTGCCTGTCACTGAATAAAATAATCTTCTTCTTTCTACGTGGACAGTCATCTCTCAGCCTTCCTGGCAGTTCTCACGAACATCTCACCCATCATCCCGTATTTTAGCATCTCAAAGACTGTCCATATAAACTCCTATTGCCTTGGGATATGTAGCACTGATCTCCCTAGAGCTGGGCTACTTGGTTGGGCAGCTCATTTTGGTCTCACGGCTGTCAGGATGCAGACCAAACAAGGCGAACAGAGTTAAACACAAAGAAACAAAACCACTCCCTCTGCCTTAGCACTCAACAGAGCTTCCACTGACTTCTGCGGGATTAGATATTGAGGATTGTGATTAGCTCCTGTCATACCTAAGGTCCTCTGAATCACACTTCACTTCTTGGGCTCATTGTATTATTTTGTCCTAGTTTTCTACGAGCTAGTTCAGTTGATCTTGTTTTCTGTTCACCAGCCTTTTCAGCCGCTTTCCACTCTTTGCGGCTCTATGGATGTATTCAGATCACGAGCTCTAACAAAGTACTGCTTTCAGTCCTATTTTGATCCCATTTTGATCTTATTTTGGCTCATTTCTCAATACGCTTAAGACATCTCTGTATCTGTCAACAACAAATATTTTTTGTTTTTCTCTGGCTCGGCGTTGAAAATCATTGCTCATTGCAAACACAGCACTTTTGACTGAACTCATTCGGAGGTTCTCCTTATACTTAGCTGCCATCTCTGTCTCCCTGCTCCACTTGACTATACCCCACATCTGGAGAGCAGATCTACCCCTGAAGTCAATCTGACTCACATTATCTGGAAATAGCCTGGTTCCATTATAACAAGACCTTCACTGCCCCACTGCCTTCATGGCTGAAAGACATCTCAGCCAATGGGGGCATGGATTAATGTCCCGAAGGGAAAATGTGCAGACCTTCTAACGAGCCTTTCCTTCTCTGTGCACAGAACCATCAGCAAGCAAAGCTTCCCTGTAATGCTTCAATTAAGCGTTCCAGATTAATTTTTATTGCCTCCCAGAAACAAGACTCAAGCAATAATGAAGCCACTCTAAAAATGCTTGTTTAATAATAAATCCACGAAAAAATAAAGGGTTACTAGCGAAGAAAGGGTTGCTACCAGGTTTGATCTACAAGCCAGCCAAAGTGCTGCGGGTACAAACTGGCATATTCTGACCTGGCATTAAATAACAGTGGGTATTTTGAAGCTTAAATATTCACATACCTACGAGATTTTTCAGCCAGCTCTCCAGGATGTAATATTGCTGATAGCCCTTGGAAAAAACTAACCAAAATATGAAACCTTCTTTCTCACCCCTCCGACCCCCGTCAACACTGTTCATTCGGATCAGGTGTTTTTGAAGTTTGCACATGGCAGTCTCATTTGCATTTAATGTCCTTCAGATTACTTCCTTTTTGTTGTGCTAAACACCTCTCTCAGTTGAGTCTAATTTGATGAGGTCATGCTGTGACTCCTGACCCTTTGGGTTCTAAATGAAACCATCTGACAGAAAGAAGTGAGCGGAGTGAGTCTCTCGCCTGTTCGTGGACATTTGATATTTGCAGATGTGCAGCAAGTTTTACAGATGACTCTTTTGCCAGACTAACACATGACTGGGGAGGTGCAAATAAGTGAATTCCTAGAGAGAATAAAACATTCAAAAAATAAATAGGTCATGGTAATCCAGACTTCACCACTGTACTAGCTAAAATAAAAATAAATCAAAAGTAAATACGACCATTATCTCAGCCAAGGGAATCCCAAATTCCCGAAAAGCTTTTCCACCCCGAAAATTACTTAATATCTGGGTGTTTCCTTCAAATGTTTGTGGATGGAAACACCTGCATGGCTTGGCACGGAGACCCTGGGATTGTTTGGTGGCTCAGAGGCAGCCCATTGTGCACATGGGACCCCTCCACCTGCTCTGGGCTGATGTGCTGCAGCATTTATTGAAAGGGTGAAGGGTGAATATTTATTTCCAGTTGTCTCCAGCATGTGTTGTAGGGGAGGTCAGCCTGGATGATCCCACAGTCCTCGTCTGGCCTGAAAAGTCTGGATCTGTTACTGTGGCTTTGAAATGCTCTCAAGCACTGATCACTTCATTCCAGGCTAATTTTGTGTAGAGGGAATCACTGGAACTTTAACACATATGGTCAAATAAAGAGCCAAAATGCTGTTCCAGACTTCTTTGGCCTCAAAATAGATCTGGTTGTTTTTTTTTTAACTAGAGTATTATGATATAATCCTGGAAGAGGAAATAAGTAAGCGTGGAATTTTTTTTCAGAACACTTTATCAATGTTCTGCTGCTCATCACCCTTTACTTTGAGAGGCTGGAAGTGGGACCGTGCTTGAATAATATTTGGGGTTTAGCCAAAATACTCTGAGACTCCCAGAAAGTCCTCATCAGTGAACATTAGCCGAGGCCATATATCTCTTTTGATTTGTAGCTCTTCCTGTGCCAACCCTCCCCACTTCCACATACACGTGTAATTTCCCCTATGAACTCTTTGGCTAATTATACAGCTGCCTGTGGTATGTATGCCCTCCACAGAAAGACTGTTGCAGAATTATCTGAGTGTAGTAAATCATCTAGAGATACACTGTAATTAAGTAGGAATATGCAAAGCATCAGACAGATTATCTTTGAAATGCATCAAAGTACATTATATTATGAAAAAAAAAATTAGGAAAAACTGCAGGTCATATATTCACTAAACTCCTCTACCTTATATGAAAATGAGTCATTTTCCACCATACCCTGGGGGTGAGGAGGCTGTCAGATGAAGAAATAAAAGACACTGCTAGTTAAGAAGAGCAGACCATGCCAAATCACTAATTAAAATTTAGATTTTTTTTGGGTAGACAGCAGGTGCATATGCTAAAAGCTATTCTAGAACTGGACTAACTTTTACCTCACTTTTTCTTTAAATGTTATTTTACAAACCCGAGTAGGTGCCTCAAAGACTGAATGTCTTACTGAACCAGAGTCTTAGATGTACGTACATAAAAATGGAGCACTCAGCAATGCACCCTGATTTTCAAGGAGCATAATTTCAATCAATCTGACGGCTTCTGAAAGAGCAGGTTAAAAAAAATCAATTTTAAAATAATTTTTTTTAAAATCATATCATTGATCAAATTATGTCATAATACTCAGGACTAAGACACAGATATATGAATATATTTAGTTACATCTTAGGACTGATTCTTGCACTTTCAAGGCCCCGTGTCTTTCCAATGCTTCAATTCATTAACTGCGCACTTAGGAAGGGAATTTATTATCATTGCTATGATATCACTGTGATAATTCTGTGGAACTTTGCCTACCTGAATCTATGTTTTTCCTTTTTATGTTAATTGACTAGACCAGCAGCTAAAATGGTTATTTTCAAGCCAAGCTGCTGTGACCAGACAGGAGCAGTGGTGGGAATCCCAGCCCAGCAGCCAGGGCAGTCCTGGTAGTCACCACCTGCTCAGCACTTACGGGCTGTGACCTATTTGGGACACACCCCTTTCTGCTCACATACCCCAAAATCCTTCAAAAAAAATGTGTGAAGAGATTCACTGCCACTGCCTTCAGCAGGAATCACAGGAGGAACCGTACCAGGCTCTGACGAGAGATGCTGAACACCCCAAAAGAGAAGCTGAAGGACTCAGCGACTACAACATCCACCCCTTGGATGTCCACAACTGCATGGCCAACCCTGAGGAACCGAGGTCTGAGGAGCAGCTCAGTCCTGGGGACACCTCGGAAAGGGAGGATTCAAATGCAGAAAAAAACATAGACGTACGTATAGGCAGGAGGCAACATTTTAGTGTCGATGCTTCAGCTTAGAAAGGTAGGAATCTAAACCTGCATCTCAGCACATCCCGGAATTACATGTGAAAATGCATATTCATCAGGATTAGAGCAAATTGGGGCCTAAAGAAAGAGTGGGATTTTCCTTGTGTTTTGTGTGCTGCGAGAGAGGTGGGCCAGAAAACATGCATGCCTGCTAGCAAGTGAGAGCCTGCTGGTACCTAAACCACTGGGGGCTTCTTCCAAAAATGATTTATCCTTATATTACTTGAAGATTACTCATGTAATCCTGTTTGTGAAGCTGAAAGAAACTCGAATGTGCTTCCCACAAACAGTCATCTGAATCCTTAAATGTGTTTTTTTCGCTATGCTCACAATGCCTTTGGTGTTTACTTTTTCAAGGAATTCCTGGAAATGCGTTGACAGGCTCTGAAAGGACACTTTCGTAGCGAACACGCTGGGATACTATTTTTTGTCTGTGTTTTCACCATCTTCATGGTGTTCCAGGTGTCTTCAGGGCTGCCAATCCAGCTCTGAGCCCCATTAAGGCAGATCAAGTCATAATGACAAGAACTGTCCCAGGAACCCGACCCTGCGTATGGAAATGCTGGGAACACGCGTGGTTCTTCCCATGGAGGCAGGTATCAGCTGCCCCCGTAACACGGAGTAAGAAACAAATAAGCAAATCCGCTAAAATGGCCTCAACAGACCCCCGACTTGAAATATCGAGGTCCTCGTGGGGACAAGGGAAAGGAGAAACTCTGCTGCTGGTGGATTATGCTGTGCACACAAAAAAAAAAAGCCCAGGGAGTGGAGAGCCAAGGAATTTAATGAAACTTGCACAAATCAAGGCATGCATTAGATGAACAAAACCTGGCATCATTTTGTTAAGTCGGGTTCTACTCAATAATGTATTGGGGGGAAAAAAATGGGGGTAACTCTAACACAGAACCCCACTGGGTCAGTCCTGTCTGTAGTGCCTGTCCTGGAAAGGGAGTTGCTCGGCAAACAAAACAAAATAAAAATTGTGTCATGTGACTTGTATTTTGCTCATAAAAAAAAAAATTCAAATAAAGATAAAATTTCAAACAGCCAAGTTGAAGTCCTGAGGAGATTGAATTTGGAAGCCATATCCATTTCAAAAATCTACTTCAAAATTCAATATAGTAGGCAGCTAGGAACAATAAAATAAGACCATATGGCCTTGGATCAATGTATGAAAAGTGTGCTGTGCTGAAGGGATGAAGACAGTTATTTAGCTATTATCTGCCTTTAGAGATTTCAGGTGGGATCATTTCATTGCACCAAAGTCAAATTTTCCAGAATGTAAACTCACAAACAGTGGGTTTATACCCAGTCCTGCAATGGCAAAGACTGTGGTAAACAAAGTCTGACACTGGATTTCCAGCACAAGCAAGGCAGAGTGTGATGAGGAAAGGTGAAGTTTTCTGCAAGTCTGGTTTAAGCTGCTTGTTTTTATCAGGGTAACTGAACTTTTTACTGACTTCTGACAGCATTTCAGAAGTGATTTCACTTCTCAGGGGGTTACTGGAAATATGTTCTTTGTTTGAAGCCCTCTTAGAAAACCACCCTCCTCTCCAAGAAATTACTGCACTTGGAATCACATCTTGTTTAGGTCACAACACAAAAACAGCACCAGCCCAGCCTGCGCCCCTACGGACACAGTGGCAGGATTACCAAAAATCTGGAAAAAACCCTTGTTTGAAAAAAAAAATGAGCCTGAAGGCCCCATTCAGCTCGTGTAAGGTGACTCTCAGCTGGCAGGACAGCAGCCCCGTGTCGTGGAGGCAGCTCTGCCACGGGGTGACAGCAGGGACAGCTGCCCCTGCCCCACTCGAGGTGCACCTTTCCTCGCCCTGTTCCAGGGCTGTGCCAGAGCTGTGCCAGGGCATGGGACATGCTCTGCCCTCCCTGCGGGCACTGGTCCTGGGCTGTGATGCTGTGCACAGCCCTGGGGGCCCATGGAGAGCTGCGAAGGAGGCTCCACTCCATCCTCCCCTCCCGTGTCTGTGCCAGATCAGCAGAGTCCCAGGTGGGCAGGGCTTGTCCTGCCCCACAGCTCTGCCTGGAGGCCCCACAGCTCCACCTGAGGGCCACAGTGGGACCCCCCCTGCCCAGAATTCATCTTCTCAGTCCGTAACAGCTCTGCTCTCTCGACCCTCGGGACATGCTGCAATGCACATTTGTTTTCCCAAACTGAGAAAAACTGGGAGAACTCTGGCAGGAGATCACAAAGACTGGAAATTTCTTTTCATCTGCTAGGTTATGATTTATGTTAACGATTGGGCAGAGGGAGGAGGGGGACTTGAGAGCAGGCTGTGTGTATGGCAAGGAAACGTCTCCAGACATGGGAAGGAGCGCTCAGCACCAGGCGCAGGCACCGCTGCTGGTCCTGACAACAAGCAAGCCCCGGGAGAGGCCAGGTGGGTGCACGGCAGATCCCCTGGACAGCATCTTCTTGCTGTGAAGGAGTGAAGGAGGAGCAATCGTTGCCACTCCTTGTAAATGATTGGCAGAACCACGCTGGAGTCTGCAGAGATCCCCCGGGGAAAATACTCTTCTTCCAGTTTTGCTCGGAGACTGGGACTTGGCTGCCCGACACAGGCGAGAGTAAAAGTTCAAACTTAAGTGGCAATTACATGTGATAGGAAAGTTCTTCTTGGAGTGAATTTCTTCCTGAAAAATGCTACTTATTTCATTATACACCAAGCTCAAACCCATCAGCAGTGCAAACTTCAAACTCAAGGCACAGGAATCTCACCGTACATACACATCCACATGCCCACAGAGCTTATCCACGGAAGTTCAGCCACAACTTCTTTCCTAATTTGTTGACAACTTGAAGGTGGTGGAGGGAGAGCAGAGGGGGAGGAGAAGATGGGCATGAAAAAGACACAAACACCGAAACACTTACCCTTGGATCTTCCAGGGATCAACAGCATCATTCTCAGTTTAGCAGCTGATGATCAGCATTTGTGCAGATGATTTGTCTCTGCTTGGGCTGACAGTGCCATTCGTGTCCAAGTTCCCTGTTCAGGATCTTGACACCTTGCATGAAGAGCTGATCCACTTATCTGTCAAGCACTGATAGAAGACCAAGGACACTCACCACTCTTATCCCTCCATTTCCTAACAATATCCTAGAGGGCCACCTCAGTTTCTGCCTGGCTGTGCACCCTGAGGGCCTGACACCCCCTTTCACCAGCTCCAGCTCCGTATCAGACTGAGATGTCTCTGAGGAGCGCCTGAGTGACACACAACTGAGGAAAACCCTACTGGGATTGAATGGTTGCTCAAAACCAACCTGCTGAGGGCTGATGCCACACACTGCAGCCCTACCTAGAGGCAGATATTACAGCACAGGTGACCTTCCTCTTAGAAAACTCTAAGGCTTTACTTTAGTAAAGATCCTTCCTAAAGCTACTCTGGAAAAAAAGCTGTGAGAAACAGAAGTTCCACCCAAGAATCTTAAGGACTTCCTGCACGTTAATGGAGCCAGCAGCACCCAGAGTGGGGCAGGGAAGTGTGGTTAAACCAATTAAGCTGCCGATGAAGGGGAGGAACTGGGGGTTAAGTGCCTTGCAGATGGAGGGATGGGAACCCAGGATTTCTGGCTTGTCATCTCAGTTCGACTTCCCGGGAGTGCTGGAAGTGAAACTTCCTCGGTAGAGCTGCCACTCTATGAAATCAGCTTGGCAGTGTGTGACAGACATAATCCTTTTCCCATACGTTTTATTTTCTATAAATAGAAAGACAACTCATTAGCATTCTGTAACTTCAGGAGATAAGGAGAATGCACAAGCAGGCAAACAAATATCTGAACTATTTCCAGAGAATTGCCTGAAATTCCGGGCAGCCCAGGAGGACAGCACTGGAGTCAGCCTTCTACTTTTCAGTTTGGCATCACCTGCACTGCCAGTGACTGGGAAAATATTTCTGAAATTTTCAGAAATTTGTGTCTGAAAATGATCTGTCTGAAAATACAGTGCTGTTGGGGCTGTGCTGAACAGTTTATCGGGGCACAGCCTTAAAAAATCGAAGATTATATGACCTGTCCTTGACATTACCATGTAAAATACACAAACTCTCAATTATTTTAGTATCAATTATTATATTATTACACAAGGGGGGGAAAAAGTCTATTCTGTATTTGCTAATTGGCTGAAGGTCTCTTAAACACAGTAAGACATACAAGAAGTGTTACACTACATTAGATATGCAATCATATTCTCTAGGAATTTGCTTAACAGTGGCTGGTAGCAGACACCATAAAGTAACACGAGCAGAAGCCTGTTAGGAAAGACTAGAAAGCAGCATTTGAGTTTCAGGAGAAATTTGAATTTTCAGAAATCGGTGTTTTTTTCAGTTCAGAACGAAAATAAAACTTATGAAGGAATTCAAGAATAAAGAGAAGGAGAAAAAAAATTCCTTATGAAGCAGACACCTTAGGTAGGAAACACTACCTGGCAGGGACTTCACCACTGTGGATGTGACACAGTCCCTGTCCATGGGAAGTGGGAAAAAATCAGTGGAAAGTGTCCCTGCCTGTGGCAGGGGGTTTGGGACAAGATGATCTTTCAGTTCCCTTCCAGCCAAAACCCTTCTATGATTCTATGAATTTCTAGACATTTAAAGGATTCTCAAGAGCCCAAAGTCCCACAAAAGAAACTTATTTCCATTCTAGTGCATCAAGGACTCATTTCATCAGTGATTAAAGATAACAGACTGGGGACAGGGGATAAATATATGCTGGTTCTTTTTAAAATAAGAACCCTATGAAAATCATAGGGAAAGAAAAAATTTCTAGCACGCCGTCATACCAAAATTATATGAATGCCTAACTCCAGAAGGAAAATTACAGTATAACACAACTTGAAATGTTTTTCATGTGTCTGTCAGGATCTTTTTCCCATGGCAATCTTTTTTTGCCACAGGCCAACAAACAGTTTTTTTAAAAAAATGCACACTTTTTCTTCAAAGAGGATATCCGTGATCACTGTGGGATCTCAAGGACTGCAGAAGCTCTGGGTAAGGTTTAGCTTTCTCACTTTCTGAGAGTGCACAGTGCTGCAGTTTGAAGGCATCCTCACCTGGATCCCCAGCACTCACCAGCCATTCCAAACCCAGCTCCCTACACGGGTACAGGTTTTTAGGTGGGAGCTGCTGCCAGGGTGGGTTTTTGGGCTGCAGCATCCCCAGTCCGGTCCACGGGTTCCCCCCAGGGGCTCAGCCCCTGCCAGGGTGTCAGGTCTCAGCTGCTCATGTTTTAGGAACCTATTTTATACCAACCAACGTATCACCTATAACTGTGTGAGGTTTCCCTTACTCGGTCTAGAGCTATGATTAATTTGAACAGTGAATCCCAGCACCGTAGAAGATAGAGAAAGGTAGGAAAGCATGTAGGAGGATAGGAAGGGAGGAACCACACTAACATCTTAAAAAGTTCCAGTATTCTCTCTAGGAGCCGCCACACAAGCTGGGCTCAGAGCATCAGCAGAGTATTTTTCAGAAATGATAAGATAATTAAGTATAAAGAGCACCTCTAGGACTCAGCTAAGCCTTGAAGTTAAGCCACTGAATATCTCTGTGGAAACGAACAACTATGATTTTTATTAGTTTTTATTAATTGTTTCCACAACAGAAGATTTCACAATCAACAGAACTCACAAGAAATCTAGCTGTTTGAACAGATTTCTCATACTTGAAATTAGTTTTCTGAGGGGCAATCTTTACTTTGGCTAGCAAGTAAATCATACTTAATAATTCTTTTTAATTATTCAAAAAATTAAATAAACCGTGAAACTTCCACAGTTTATTCTTGACCAACTGTACAACTGGCAGAACAGCTTCCATCAGATTTCCATTTTTTTGGTTACGTTTTTTGAGAAAATCAGTTTTCTCCCCTACGTCTAATGTTGTCCTTCCCCCTGTCTTTTGTTTTATGGAGTGCGATCCCCCACCAGGCTTTGGGAGTAGATCACAACCGAGAGAGGGTTGTTTGTCTGAAATTATGAACTCTGGTTCGTATCGTGTGTTTGACTCGTGTCCCAGCTTGCCCAAGATAAGCCTATTAAATAGCATTCCAGACAGCAGCTCTGCCCAAGGGAGACACTTGCCACTCCCTTGAAGGGCTGCCAAGGCTTGACCATCAGCTCTGTAACCTTGTGCCACCCTGACCTGCTGCACTGGCTCTGAAGGAAAACAAGTACGAGGTGCTCAAGACACTGAGCAGGTGAACGGGCTGGTACTGGAGCCTGTGACAAGGAGATGGGATGAGTTATGGCATATGCCCTTTCCAGAGTGTGAGGGGGTTACACTCAGACTAATTTTGGATCCTCAGATTAGTGTAGGGTCTGCCCTGATTAGATGGCAGTGTCTTCCCGTGATCTCCAGTTCGACGGATACCACGTCTAACGCTTGAACAGCTTCAAGGGGTCTCGTGGTTACCAGTCACGTGCAAAGCTCATTGTTTTAAAAAAAATAAATAAATCCCATGCCAAGCTCATTGCTTTCCTGTAACATCACGCCAGAATAAAGCCCAGATGATGCACAGCCCTGGGGAAGCACACGTAAAGGACGGGTGGGAGCCTGGGTGAGCCGAGGGGTCACAGCCTGGGAGGACCCACGTGTGGCTCTCAGACCTGAGAACGGCGACGAAACTGCAGCCAGACACGGGGGAGTCGGCGGGACCACCTGTTGGCTCAGACTGCGCGTCTCAGCGATGATTAAATGCTCTCTCTCTGAGCGGGAGCAGCCCAGGGGCGAGTGCCCAGCGTGGCCAGGCCCCATCCCAGCGCGTGCCAGGGCAGAGCGCCCGGGAAGAGGCGCGGGCGCCGCAGCACAGGGCGCTCAGCCCGGGCACAGCACTTCAAAGCAGCTCGGACTTTGATGGAGAGCGAGGAGGGGCTGCTGAGGAGGGACCTGTGCTTGCAGAACAACCAAGCATGTGCTTCGCATTTCGGAAATCGTATGCAGAAAAAGACTTCACAGATGAAAAAAAGCAGAAAGGAAGGGTGGGGGTGGGGGGGAAAAGCAGCACATGAAAGTCCTGGGCATCAAGGCTCTCCTTGAGGTATTGCTCTTGAGCCCCATCCATGCCAGGACACTGCAGTCTGAAAACTGCAATGCTTGCATTTAAGTAAAAATTAGCCTTTTTATCCCATTTGGACTTGCTTAGCAACACCTCTCCTGAGATGTACAAGAATGTAAATAAACCATCCAACCTGATCCTTACCAAATACAAATTACATTAATTTGTCCTTTGCAGAATAACCTTTAACCGTCACAAAATACTCTTTACTGGCTTTCTTGCTTCCCTCCCCCCGCTTTTACTCATCCCTTGGACTTTTGAAGCAGATTTTTGTTGAATAGATCACGCAGGATTGTACAGTTATAGCTTGCTTTCATATATTTCAAAAAGAAAATCATAAATATGACCTCATATGTTAATAAATCAATTATGGAATGCTGGTTTACACATATGCTCAAAACATGACCTCTTCCAAGTTCTCTTAGAGCAGAAAGTTGGAGTTTAGATTTAAGGCACTTTAAAGATATTGGGAATAACCTTATCTGGTAAATATTAAGTAATGCAGGTTTTCTGTTGAGGTTTATCTTACCTTCAGTGGTTTGTTAAAGCTTGCTCAGCAGAACCATTTTAGTTACACATGAATAAGCCTTAACCTTACTTTTCTTCAATAACATAAAATACTGCTCAGTAGCTACAATTTACCTAATCACTTTTGAGTTATGAAGGGGTAAAGCAGAAGGAGGCTGAGTTTTCACATATGCTCTTTTGCACTCTCAGAGCCAACTCATCGCTAAAACATTTTCATTTTGTAAAACAAAACAATGCTGGTGACTCATGAGGACTTACATAATTGCTTTTTTGGGAGTCTGACAAGGAAAAAAAAGGTGCAGCAGCCAATCCATGCGACTTTTAAATCCGTGAAACAAAAGATGCACAGAACACTTCTCATTCTGTTTTAAGTTTAATTCTCTGCTAAATTTCATCCTGGGCTGAATGTTGAACTCTAGATTTATTTTTGCCTACCGGAAAGAGGAGGACATTAAGAAAGACTTGATATAAAATAAAACCTCCAACAAAATATTCCTCGTTTTCTGTAGTCCCTTTATGGCTTCCACTGCCATGATATTGAACAGATCAGCATTTTTCCTTAGTGACTCCCCCTCCGAGGCTGTGCTCCTCTCCCAGTTTGGAAAGGGATGCACTGGGGCTGAATGCCAGATGCGGGAAAGGGCCAGAGAGCGCTGCGGGGCTCGGACAGAGCAGAGGCTCTGCAGTCCCGTTTGTGCAACACGAACTCAGCTGAGATCAAAGCAGTTCCCAAACAGGGTTGCTCTTCCTGACATCTATGGCCATTTTGCTGCTCAGCCCCCGATTCCCACAACCCACCGGCTGCAAGTGCTCCTTTTCCACGTGGTGCTCGCGCTCCTGCTGGGGGGGCAACGTCACAAAGCGCTTCCCCGTGCCCTCTACCACCCATAACTGCATGGAAAACAGGCATGTGAAACCGCAGGGAAGGCTGCAGCTCAGCAGAGCCCTGCTTGTGCTGGGCAGAGGGTGGGACATCCCCCATCCCCTCACCTCTGCGGGCTGCAGGGTGAAAAGGGCAGAAGTTTAGCGAAACGACCGATCAAACGCAAACCTCGGGTTTTCTCCGCCTTTTCTGGATTAAAAGCAAACCCTGAGCATTCAACACAAGTGTAATACGGTGTTTATGTTCAGCAGACCAGAATTACCCCTTCTGATAGGAGCCACACTAGTTTACATCAGCCCAGGGTCCAGCTTCTGTGTCCCATCACAGCTCGTATCAACACACTGTCCAGCTGCATACGGTGACAAAACACCTTCTTGGAGCTGAACTGCTCAATATCTGGCAGGATATACATCTAGTAATTAAAAGCCCTTCTGCCTCCAGAGCTGGATGCTGAGGAAATTAAAATGAGCGCGAGTGTATTGCTCTCAGGACACTTGTGAGAGGTAGAGAGCCTGTTACTGTGTATTTCAGAGGAAACAGCGCTATTAAAGGACACAAATGTGATACTCCATTTGGATGTTTTCCCATGCAGATGAAAGGAATCACTCCTCATGCAATTCTGAAAAAAACTGATTAGATTTATGCAGGCAAGTATCAGCTTGTGAGCAGCATTTAGGTGAGGATGCAGTTATGTGCTACAGGAAATATTGCCGTGTGCATTTTCTGTTTACTTTCATTATCTAATGTGCTCTGCATTAGGCTGGGAAAGGCAGAATTGGTTATTTCAGATATTTTTGAGTACTTGTAAATTTATTAATCTCTCCTGAGACAGGAATCGAACACACTTCTGCTTTTTGGATGGACTGGTATAAAATGCCTTCCAAGCAGATTCAAGCCAATCTGTTGTTCTACTTGGAATAGGTACAAAAAGATTTTAAGAATGAATTTTCCCAAACAAAAGTCCATTTCACAAAAATATTTGTTTTGAGAAGTCACTTTGGCTTTGCAGAAAAGTTGATTCACAGAAGTGTATGGGGGGTTGCAAATATACATATAGATGCACATATGTATATGCACACACACCTATGTATTGTCTTTCAGCTGAACTGGGACAAAAGAAATCAGAGGCTTTACATTTTTCATTTATCAAAAAAAATCTGTTACCAAAATGCTTCATTTTTTTGGCAACATTTGTGTTGAATCCTACAGGGACATTTACCTTCAGGTAACCTCTGTGTAATTCGTGTCTTCATTACAGCTAAGGGGAGAGAGACTAGTTAGTCACTACCTAAAAAAAAAAGGGGAGAAAATAAAGCAGCCAAGACTGTTGTATAAAAGCTCAGCAATCCTTTCATGCACTGTCTAGGCTTGGAATACAGGAGGAAATCTCTGCCAAGAAGCAAAGGATGTTGAAACAGAATCATGCAATGTGTTAATGCCGCGGGGCATTGGAAGTAAGATGCCAGGGACTTCAATCAGAAACGGAATGATCTTTGTGATATAGCAAAGAGGATGGAATAACATCAGAGAGCTGTGCACACAATGGAAAGAAACAGCATAATCATTTGTCATCACTCCAAGCAAACGAGCGCTGGCAATGACGTTTTCCGAACCAACCTATTCGTGTCATAGTTTGAGGTTCAAATACCTTTCAGCAGCAGATCCCACCAGCAGCACCCTCGATGGCGTGGAAATTTGCAGCAATATCCACCTCATCTGACACTTCAAAGGACTTGTGCTCTGGTCCTCAGACAGTTAAGTGTGGATACGCTAAGGTGCCTATGAAATCAGATTAACTTAAAGAGCTTGTATAATTCACAGCCTATTAAGTTAACCCAATTTCAAAACTGGTTCCACTTTGCATGAGAATGGACATCTGTGGCCTTCAAAATCCTCTACTATTTTTCATTCTTTGTGAAGTATTCTTCCTTCCTTTATACTGCTGCTGATCTGTAGCTGTGTCTTATAAAAACTCGCTTGAAACTGGACAGATACTAAAACTGGTCTTGGCCCATTATACGCAAAATATACAATAATACTGAAATCTTATAGAAAGAAAGGAGCAAAAATGTCCTGCACATGGACAGAACTTGAACCAGAAACCCTCGCTTTGATGCAGACAAACCATTTGATCACCAGCATTGGTCAACTTTTGACATATTTTGGCAACCAAGTCAGTGTTCAGAGGTCAGTAGCCCTTGATAGTATCTAAAGGCATCATCAGATGGTGTCCAGCTCTTCTGTAGAGGGCCCTGCACGAATATTTGCAAAAACTCCTAACTTTAGGCTTCAGTTTCTGAACCTCTTTCATTTAATTTAACATTCAGCCTTCACCTGCCTGAAAATACAGAGAGAGGGAGAAAAAAATCAAGTGCTACATACTAGAAACCTCACCTGTAAATATGTGGGGGTTCAAAATACAGGGGTTTGTTCAGGGGTGTATGTTAAGCAGAGAGCAGTACTTTCAGGCTGAGGAGCAGCCAACACTTACACTTAGATGGTGAAACCAAACTCTAATTAGAAGATATCGTCTAGCCAACATAGCTTCGTATTTCAACTTTCAATACAACATAATACAGTCTAATTTATGAGGTGCCTTATCATGCAAACTTCCATAGGCACAGTAATTTAAAAGGGATTATATATAAGCCCCTCTAAAAGCAAATATCAAAAAGAAAAGATTCTTAGTCTTGCAATATTTCAAAAACTTTTGCTGAAGGAGCTTCTGTGGTTTTGGGGTGGTGTGGAAGTCCAGAGAGAAGCAGGTACACGCCAAAATTGTTAAAATAGTACGCTTTCACTCTGGTTTTTACACCTGTATTTAGCATTCAAGAAAAGGTCACAAATTCACCTGCTCAAAGGGCTGTATCTTAGATCTATGTAAATCAGTGTCATTTCAGCAACTTAAGCAGCTGAAGCCAAAACCACTGCTTCTAGGAATGTTGTGGGAACACTTGGTTTGATTCTTCACGTTCACACACACTCCTGAAACAGAGAGGATTCTCCCCCCACTACATTTTTTTCACCTAAGTTTCCAAATGTCATGATTCTGTAATTTCTTCCTCACGAATTTTCAGGCTACAAAGCGTCCCTGATTTCCATCACCACGAAGCACGTGCAGGATGTGAAGGGAAGCAGAACGGAGCTGTCCAGAGCCAGGACAGGTGTGCAGCCACTTTGAGGATGCACACAGCAAGATTTTTCATGTTATTCACACTTAGGAACAGGTCACTTATGTGCCTCACTGTCCACCTCTGCCATGCAGGCATCTTTTTCCCGTTCTTCCAACAAACAGGGTTCGTGGATAAATTCCAGCTGATTGTTGTGCTCTGGGCAAAGCAAGTGCAATGTACATTCTCACCAAGATCTGCATAAGTTTTCATTCAGGATTACAGACTTCATCCTACACACACTCAACATTTTCTTTGACTTTATCAGCACTTGGAGCATCAGTAAGACGGTTGATAGACTGTCTCAGGAAGCCAAAGCTACACTTCTCTTCTAACTTTTATTTTAAGGGAAGTTAGCCATTATTAAGATATTAACTCATGAATGTTGCTTGCAGCTCATACCACTGGAGGTATCTTTGGTCAAGCTGAGATTCCTGGGTGCTGTAGATTTTGTTCTCAGGTACCAAGGAGATGCTTTTACCAAAGGTCTGTTGCCTGAGGTACTGCATGTACAGATAGCCCACAGACAACCCTGGCTGCTAAACAAGGATGGAAAGGTAGTTTTCTTGTAGAGTTGTGCCCACATAATGTGAGTAGCTGGCTTGAACACTGAGGCACTAGCTGAAAGCTGGGTAAATAAAGATAATTCCATTACCATGTGGATGCTCTTCCCTTGCAGAAAGGAGGTGGATAGCTAACATGAGACTAAAAAAAGCTTACCCAGTGCTTTCATCACTGAAAATGTACCTTGAGATCAGTCTCTGCACACCAAAATTCAGTTCTTGGAAAGGCATAAAAAGAAATTTTCCTGTCATATCACAGGTTAAAAAGGCAGACACATCCGAACAAACCCAGCTACCAGATGCTCCCTTTGGATATTATTCAATTTTTAACTATAGTTTTAAAAAAGTCTTTCTCCAGACAATTAATACGACCCATCTCAAGCCTGCTACAACCTGCTTGATGCCCTTTACCCAGGAACAATCAAGCAATTTATATGAAGTAATTGAAGTGACCTTTCCTGTGCACTGAGCCATTGTAACGGATAGTATAGAAATGTACCAACATGTCATGACATCAACTTCATCAAGCTCACGGAATCCATCAATTATTTTGAATAGATTCCTTGTAAAATGAATGGAATGCTTGTTACTATGAGAAAATAAGTCCAAAGCACTCAATAGCATTAATCAAGTAAAAATTATGTGGAAATTTAGACTTTCAGAAAAAGAAAACAGTGAATCATCTGTGAACTTGGCACTGCATCAGGCATACACCATCCATCTTCACTCTAAAGGCCCTTCATGACCCATCCACACTCCACCTATTATTTGTTTCCACGCTATCAGCAGGTCAGGTCCCTCCCTGGACCAGCCAGCGATGCCTTCCATCACCCCCAGACTGCTGTGCTCACAGGGAGCTGCTGCCCATGCCAGCCTTCATGCATGGAAGAATCTCTTATAAATGTCATCAAACCCCCATTGTTCTCCCTCAAATGCCTCTAGAAACGTCTCCTTCCCTGGAATCACCATAGGAAAACATTTGATAGTGAATATAATGAATTTTTTTTTTTTTTTACTCTGGCTCCTCTTAGCTAATTCTTTCCTTGTGCCTCCCTGTCTGTCTGGTACAATTACCACTACTGTGGTACCATATCTGCTACTACTATTTCTTGTCTCAGACTAGAGAAGACTAAAGGCAGGAATTTAGTCCTTGGTTTATATTTACAGAGTCCTGAGTACAATAGATTTCTGTCTGTAACTGGGGCTTCTTAACCATTACTGCATAATTAATGAGAACTTCTCAGCAGAGCTGTAAATTTTTACTTGGGTTGTGTAAAACCCAGTGGTAACATCTAACTATATCGACCTGGTCCTTTCACAACCTCAAAATGAACCACCTTAAAATTTTACTTTTTTCCTACAAATAGGGTGTTTCCTAGAGAATACCAATCAGTCTGAAATAAGCCATAATCTTTTCTAAAAAATTTGAGGGGAAAAATTAAGACCATGAAGAGGACCGTAAAGACTTCCAGCCACCCTGTCATCCATATAAGTTAATTTTTCTTGTGACCTGAGGCTGCAGAGTGAAGCCACCCCTGTCTGGACACGTGCTTGGTGAGCTGGGCTGTCTCAGTGGAGAGAGACATTGTCACATCCTTCTGGAAAAGGCACTGAAGTGTGACTCTTCTGTTTGCTTTGCTTTGCTTTCACTGCAACTGCCTGTCATGCAAGGAAACACACTTGTTCCCAGCTTAGGAAAAAGTTTTCTTTGACCAGCATTGGTAATGCTTGGTTTTCATTTAAATGCTTTTGGTTCTATCTAAACCATATTTTCAGACATTTTTTTCCTCTCACAGCCCTAATTTCAAGTAATAACTTAAGAAAAGCAGCAGAATTTAATATAAACCATTACTGGTAAGACAGGTAATAATAATAACAGTAAAGAGTGATTTCCCCACCACCACCATAGTTATTCATCATTCTCAAATGCCTGAGGGAGAAAAGGTGAACTTTCTGAACATCATGAAATTCAGGCAGTTTCAGTGCAAGAATGAATGGATTCCAAAGCTGTGAATCTGTTCTTTCCATTAGGGTTCCAAAAGAAATTCAAGACCTTCCACAACATGTAAGGAAATAAAAATGTCTCATGGCCATAGAGTTTACTGTGGTTAAACCCAGACACTTGGTATTTATTTTATATTGAATAGGTCAGAGTGTAGTGTGTGATGCAGTGGTGTCAGGTAAATATTTATCACTGGGCAGGGTAAGAAAGAGTAATTAGAAATAATTACTAACAACTACTTAAATCAAAACAAAATCAAATACGTTTTCTTTTGTTGTTTGGTTTGGTTGGTTTTAAATCATCTTTCACTTTGAAGTTACTTTCCATCACTTCTCTTATGAGCTTGTAGCCGAGACAGTTGTATGATACACGGCTACACATGCATGTACGTGGTGGAGAGGATGAGCAGTGGTGGCTCTCTTACAAAACCAGTGGCAAACACCCCATCGACTAAGCAGGCACGAGAGAGTGACCAGAACACCCAGAGCAGCACCTCTGTCAGAGGAAGGGCTGTCAGGGGCACTGCGAGCTGAGCTTGCCAGTAAGACTTTAGAGTGACCCAGGCAGCTACCCCCGAGCAGCAGTTTCTGTAACAAACAACCAACCAAACACCCTCTTAAACAAGGAGGGATGAGAGCCCCGGCGGTAATTTCTGTGTGGGAAGGAGCACAGCTTTGCTCTGTGGGGCACACGGGCTTTCCAGATGGAAACAGAAGTGGGGATGAGAAGTCCAAGCTCACAGCTGCTCCTGCTACAGCAGGAGACAAATCCAGATGTGCAGGGGACAAAATCGTTTGTCTTCGCTGGCTGGAGAGAAGAGACACTCACAGAGTGGCCACCCCAGAGTAAGAAACGAAGCAGGAAGTTTTCAAGACTTTGAGCCATTTTAACCCCCTGTGTGGCAGTTTTAAGGGGGTTCTCAGGTGAGCACTTAGTTTTCATCCTTCCGTTGCACAGAGTGGTATATTTACATATGGATGAACGGTTATGCTTTTGCCAAGGCCCAGCAGATCACATCAAACCTGAACCCCACTGTTTTACCCAGCACTCCTTCTTCACACCACTTCAAAGCTTTCTGTACGTGGCATGCCAGGGAACAGATGCAAATACAGCTCAAGACACCGCACTAGACTCCTCTCACTACACAAGCTTTTGGCTTCCTAATGAGTGATTTTTTAATTAAAAGTGAGGTGGCACATGCAGATTGTCATCTCATCAGTGGCAGTTAGAGACATTGAGCTTGGAATTCGTTGTGTAAAATTTAACAAAGCCTTTTTCTCGCTTATAAAAGCACAAGCAAACGCAGACATGTTATCAGCATCACATCCAAATGTATAATATACTAAATAGCTTATATATCACAGCAAAATGGAACAGCCTCGTGTTAAATGTCCCGCTGCAGCCCCAGCCAATTCTTCCCACAGCCACAGTCTGCTTTTGCCCTCACCTGTGTGTCAGTGGGAGCTCCCCCAAAACAGGTGCAGCCCCACAGACACCGCAGGCACACACTCAGCAACCAGCTCTAGCTCTCTTCAGCCCCTTTCTCTTCAGGCTTCCAGCTGTATTTCTTCCTAGAACAAAATACATAAATTCACTTCATCAGCCACATCCCCTTTCCTCTGTTTGCCCAGGGCTTTGCAGACCCTCCAGTGTAACACCTGACAAGCTGCATTCCCTCCTACTCAAGCTTTCAGTACCCCTCTCACTGTAATTGTACCCTGCCACCAGGGTCCTGCTGTTTTGTTTTATTTTATTTTTATTTTATTTTAAAGACCTGACAGCCAGGTGAAGAGTTTTAGAGGCCAGACGATCAACCCAGCTTAGCTAGGATTCTGCAGCAGGGTCTCCTGCCTTTGTGAATGCCAGCCTTCATCTGACGAGGTATCTGCAAAGCTCTTCCCTTGCTGTGGCTGCAGGTCACATTTTTACTGAAGATGGGCTTGGTCTCGAGGAAGGAAGCAGAGGCAGGGCCAGCAGACTGAATTCCCAAAGAGCTCAGGGGTCTCAGATATTTATTTGGTGCTGTTGCTGCAGCAGGATGAATTTCCCCTCCCGACAGAATGGCAGCTGGAAGGACAGGTGAGAGAACAGGGACACCTGGATTCACGTCTTTCCTCTGCCCCAGATTTCAGTATGTTACTCAGTGTCTTGATCCCTTTCCTCCCCACCTGTAAGTTCATCATCTCAGAACCTTTTCCTCCAGCCTCATCTGGAGATAACAGTTCTTTCCCAGTTCATTGCAAAACTAAATATATAGAAGATGATGAGGTTCTCAGATGATGCCTGAGAGTGGTGACTTAGCAAACACCTAAGACAGGCTGGTAGTGTCTAGAACAAAGTTTATTCTTCACGTAATCAGGCATGGAATGATCTGAGTCCCTAACAAACCTCTCCTTTAGAGTACAGCCCAAAGTCATGGCACCAGCTGATGCTTCATTCCCTCTCCTGGGCAATCCCTGAACTTTTCAGCCGTGTTCTCAATCCGTTGTTTCTGGTTTCAGTAAGATTAGATGCGTGTTTCGATGGCATACTATGAGATTTTGGTAGGTTAGTTACATTATCAAGCAAACTTTAGGAACACTGGACCAGTGGCTCAGCAGAACATATTAAATCACCTAGGGGGATTATTTTTTTTCTGCTTTCACCAGTTTCATAGGAAACACCACCTTTTCATTACTGTTACTTTTACTGAACACAGAATTTGGTGACAGCCTTATTCCTCTTCCAGATTTTGCCAATAATTGACAAAGACAACGTTGTTAAAAGCTTCTGTAAATTTCGTCATAAGAAATTAAGTGAGGATAAGCAGAGGGTTGTAGAGCTTTGGGAGCAACATGACAACCACGGCTATTTAGTCACCTGCAAGAAACCCTGCTGAAGCTCAGGGGACTGCTTTTATCTGCAAATATAAGCCATGATTCTGTGGCAGAGCTCAAACTCCTTTCCAGAGAAAAGCCGCGTCTGACAAACAGGGATCTCCTCAACCAAAGAGAGAGGGATGAAAGAAACGCTTCCAAGCGTGAGGCTCTCACCAATCCCACACCGTGTTTCTGCTGAAGGTGTCCATTCCTTGCCACACTGGGCCTCATCCTGCTCCACTAAAAGGAATGGAAGAAATTTCCTGTCAACCACTGCCTAAGAGGAGCGTAGCTGTCATTACAGCGTTGAAACAATATTGCAAAATACCCGGTGTGTTTCAAAAAGATTTTTTTTTTGTGTGTAATTCCCAGCAATTAAACGTATTTATCAGATTTTTAGCCTCTCTCCATCACTCAGGGAGGTAATTAAAGGTTTAGTCACTGCATACTGGGGTGTTTTGCTGTTTCATTAGCTGCAGTGAGTCTCTGAGAATCAGGCTGATGCCGCTCTTACAGCAATGCCACGGAGCTTGCCGTGAGCCAGCAGGACAGCGCTCACTGTACCTTCCTTCTCCCTCAGAATCCCCCTCCTTCCACACCCTCAGCACCCTGCACAGAGCACTGGCCCTTCGGAATCACCCCGTGCCTGCTGGACTGTGGGTTGCCTTTGCACCAAGCAGGGCTTTTCCAGCAAAGAACCTCCTGCAAGGTCTCTTCAGCCACCGGCGACCTGTGCTGGACCTGCAGGGGGAAAAAACGAGGTGTGCCAACCTCTCTGAAAATTAACTCGTTTATCCAAGTGCCAAAGACGGATTTGTGCTAATACCACCATACTCTGCATGGGCGTTAGGTGCTTAAACACCATACCTGAGATTTTACTCCCTCAGATTACACAAGGAAGAAGCTGCTGTTGTTTTAAGCCAAACACAGGATCACCTTTTCGTCCTGGGTTTAGTCAGAAAGCCTTTCCTCTCACGTGGCTGCTGGTTGAATCTCTATCCTGCTCCTCCGGACAAGTCACAAAACCTGACTTTTCATGGTAAATAAGTGATACTGCACTTGCAAGGCTCAGCACCTCTGAGGGCTGTGGAGCACTAGCTTTGTGCCATGGGAAGGCTGATGCTTGGCACCTCTGCTTTCTGCTTACCCAGAGCTGCCAGGCCAAAATTACAGCAGCTGGAAAAACCCAAAGCACTTTAGGATTCACTGTTTACTTTCGATTCTGCACTGCAAGTCTGGCTCCAATACATTCAGGTATCACAATTGCAATTTCTGCAGGTATTTACCTTGAAAAGTTTGTATTACAGGGCTAGTGGTGACATATGAAAATAAAATATTGACTCAGTCGTGGGATTCACTCCTCAGCCTCAGGAAGAGGTTTGCCTAAAGAGAGACAAAGCTTTTTACAGACCTAGAAGGGTGCCATTATAGCTTGGGGAAATAATAGGAATCCTTTGCCTATATGAAATTATTCTACATTCTGTAAGAGGTTTTCTTCAGCCCATTGACTCCCCACAAAGGCAATGTTGTCATCTTGTAAGTGAACAGACAAATAACAAAATAATTGCATAGGACTGTTGGGAGTCATTAGAAATACTTTTATTTTGCCATTGTTTGGAATACCTGTATTAGCTTGACAGCTGAGGAATCTGGGCCATGGGATAGAATTAAACAAATATGAATTTCAATGATAAATGTGCTGCAAAGGTTGGTGCCATATAAAACAATAATGCATGGCCTTAACACAGAGGTTTTCTGTACTCTCAGCCTCACACCTACCCAGTTGCTCTGTCCTGCCCGAAGCATTCCTATCCCACCCATATAGAGCCCATTTCTAAGGATACATAACAGAAAACATTTGTGAGCGTGTTCAAAAAAGAAAAAGATCCTTTTGTGCGTGTTATAATTTCAAATTATTTCATAGAGTATATTTTAAAATCAGTAAGTTTGCAAACAATAAGCCAGGAATGCCTGTAACCCTTGCTTAATGGAAAAATAAATAGTGATTTGGTTGATAATGTTCTAAACATGAATTTCATGTGTGAGTACACTTGTTCAGATTAATTATTTTCTTCCTTGTTTAACAGGTTTCACATTCATTCTCACATGGATTTTTTCAGCATCATCATCTAAGCATTAGATGTCTCTGTACCTTCTTTGTTAAAATATTGGATTTCAAGAGCAGGGGGTTTTTCCCCTATGCTGGCATTTCATGAATCACCTTTTGATTTTTCATTGGATAAATTAAGCAGTATGATATTTTTTAATTGGTTGATATAAGTCATATTTTCCAGACTATGTATCATCCAACCAAGTAAATCCAGAGCAATTCCCTGTGACATTTTCCCCCTGGACTTAAAAAAACACATTCCAGCCACTTGTTAACTTTTACTTACACAAAAATCAAGATTTCACTGGGTTCAAGTCATCAAGTCATCAAGTCAGCTCTGCAATTATGTTCTCTTCGTTAAGCAGAAATGCTGAAGTTGGCGTCAGGTTTTACCCTGCAATTGAATGGAAATGTGATAAACTCACAATAACTGAATTTGTATTTATTTCCTGACCCTCTCACAAAGCCTGTTCAACGTCCTCTCAACCTACCTAAAAAATCTGTAAGATTGAATCACCTTTTGGTTTCCTCTGAGCCTGTGAGGAGGGAGCAATTGGGCTGTGTCAGAAATAGGAGTGTTCTGCGACATTGTTTGGGCAGGTAAATATTCTCACAGTGGCTGCTTCTGACAGCACACCCCTTTGCAGGATGGTGCAGAATTTCCTTGATGCTCAAATACAAAGATGAGATTTACAATCAGACTCCAGTATATTGCCAATAGTTTCTGCTGCTGACCAGGGAAGTGATTTGAACTCGATCCAGTTCTACCCACGACATTTCTTCTGATTTCTTCACACTTTCCCACATCAGTAATGTCCATCACAGCTCAGTCACATTCACCTTTGCTGTTCTCTTCCAAACAGCCCAGCCCCTTCACCTCCTCTGTTCAAGTCCTGATTTCTCTTTCACTACGCTTTGCTATTCTACCCATATTTTATTCAGCTCTACAAACTGCTCCAGCTTCTCAAGTTTATTCATTTTGTTCATTCCTGGGACTGCTAAGCCAACATTAAAGTTATTTCTTGCTGTCCAAACCCAGTTCTTCTGCTGTGTGTGCTCGCCATCCACACCTGACTGCTTGCAGCAAGCTGTAAACGCTTATGTAGCTTAGTTATCCAAGTTTTCTGTTCCCAGCTTTCAACTTAATTTAATTTCTCATCAGCTAGGACAGCCCTTGTCCTTAAGGACTAGTAGTCCCAGGTAAATGCACAGTTGGATCATTTTCTGCAAGTGCCCTCCAAAGACATAAAATGTCCCAAACCTTTCCTCGAAGGGCTATTTTTTATTCATTTTTTTAATGTATTCTTTTTTTTTTTTTTCCTTATTTCCCCCAAATAGTCCCTTCTTTTGTCTCTCACAGTGGCCATACCTCACCTCAGCACTCCTCTAGTTCCAGGTCTGGTCTCATCCTTCCTTCCCAGGACTGCCTTTAAGGAAGGCAAAAAGATTTCCCTCTGTTCCTCATAAATTCCCCCAGATGTTTTCCTGCTTAGCTACTCAGCTTTGGGGGCTTCTTCAGTTTTAAACTAATCAGCCTGCCTACTCACTTAGCCTGAATGGATAACAGGACAGAAGCTGTCAGTCCCAGGCAGGAATCCTCACAGAATCCCTGGCCCGTTCCCTGCTGAGACATCCCGGAGGGAGGGCACACTGTAAGCTGCAGCCAAACCCCCTTTCCCACGTGCTGCACTCTCTTTCCTCCACAACAAACAAGAAATAAGTATATTTACCTCTCTGCTCTATCAATTGAATAGGTCACGAGAAGACTTCTGGCGTGAAATCTTATTTGCTTACTCCTCCTGTCACAATTCTGCTGGGATGAGCAGAATTGCAGGCAGGCACCTAATGTTGTTGAGTGAGTAAAGACATTTAGGTACATTAGAAAATAATGCTTTGTATGACTTGGATGGATCTTTAACAACTTCTGAAAAATACGTCTAAAGGAATTATAATATTATTGCTAAATTAATTTTAGTGAAAGGCTTCTGGAGAGCATGCTTCAGGAATTTCTATAAGTTATATTTATCCCACCAGTGAGGATTATCTGACTTTTTATAAGCTAATCCTCTTGAGTGCTATGTCTCAATCCTATGAGAAAGCATGTAATATTTTACATTACAAGTGTTTTAATGTTATCTTCATTAATTTCCACTTTAAACACACATAAAAATTTCGAAACAAGGGCAGACAGCAATCCAGATGCAACATTCATAGGTTTTGGTATTTTCCATTATCATGCAATAGCATCTAGTATTTTTGAACAATTCCTTTGTTTTCACTCTCATTCCCCCTTGCCTCTTATTTCACAGGCCATCCCCATTTTTTCATGTCTTGGCAAGTATCAGCTGCAAGAGTGATACACCTTCTGATGATTTTTTTGGTCTCACTAGAGCAATCAGAGGAAGGGAAAGCAATGCTTTAGTATTTATATTGAATTGTGTTTCTGTGGGTGGCCAAATTCTGTCCTTAACATGGTGCACAGCTCCTCCTGCGAGCCCCGGAGAGTGGGTTCCTTGTGCAGGTGTTCTGCCCTTGATGCAGTGATCCTTTTTGCCTTGCCCAAGGAAATGAATGTTTTTATGCCTACAAAATGAAGCAGGAGATAGTCCTTCCTTCGTGTCAGGGAAGTCATACAGCGGCTGTGGGTCTGCTTTAAATGCACACTCATTCAAAAGCCATGACTGGGACCCGACACGTGATTTTTAATATTCCCGGTGCCTTTAAAAGGATGTGCAGAATTATCTGCCTTGATAACTTTTCCAAGGAGTACATTTGTAAACAGGAAACGCTACAGCTTTTAACAAACACAAGATTGTGCTAACGTTGCACACCAGTTTTCCTTGGATAGGCCAAAATGAATTAAAAAGGGATCACAAGTGTGAATAAGCAGGAAGGCAGACCATAAGAAAGCCACTGAATTTCAGAAAGGAGTAATATTACACACAGGGTGTTGGAACTGGAATTCTCCTGAGGTTGTTAGCACTGAGTCAAGAGGAAGCCTGACACACCTGGATCACACAGGTGAGACAGAAATGACCCTTCAGTGTGTCACTGTTTTTTCTGGGTAGAGCAGCAGAGTCATAGCTTTGCACTTGATGAGCATCAGCCGCTTCTGCCGTGATTCTCCACCCTTTTTTCTCTCTGAACCTGCACTGTGATACCTGAGACAAAGAGGCAGCTTTGTACAGACAGGCCTGAGTGATTATTGTGCTCTGCTTGAGCCTGACTAGTATTATTGCAAGGCTTAAGGGGCATTTAAATCACACATGGACTTCTGTCAGCCTTCCACAGGCAGGTGAGTTTCAGGAGAGGAAACTGTTTGAGAGGCCGTGCATGCCATGCCGTGTCCCTCCAGCTGACTGCAGGATGTTCTAGAGTTTCAGTGACTCCTCTGTATCCAGGTGCCAGACTCAGCAATGGGCACCAAGGGGGGGCCACGTCAAAACCCAGTTTGGGCCACGGCACAGAAACTCAGGGGTGAGGAAGCTGAGAGCCCCAGAGGAGCAAAAAAACACCCCTGGACATGCCTCAGTCTGTAGAAACACTACTGAAGTTTATAGGCAGGTGTTCCTGTTCATTTATAATGCTGTAAAGGCTGTTTTATCCACCTAATAAAGCTTTACAAGGCAATACCATTATCTATTTATATCATACAGTATCACCACTTATTTTTGCAGAGTTCGTTTGTCTTGGGAGAAAACGGCAGGATTTCCTCTAGAAGCTGCTCAGCATATTTCTCTTCAGAGACGCTTTCCTTCTCGTGAAATTGCAGATGCAGGTCTGAGAAAAAGGGAGCAATTTTCTCTTCCCTAACTTGAGCAGCATTGCAAAGAGCCTGTCCTCATCAGAATAGGAAAATGTTCCAGTTGTGTCTGTGCCTCTAACTGCTCTCCCCACCACTGCTTTTCAGAGGGAGAGACAAATCCTCCCAGTGTTCCTGAGCAATACATTTTGCATTTGGAGCTCTGACTTGGCTGACACTTTGTAAAATATATATATATATATTCAGAGTCAGGCAGCTCCCTGGTGACTATTACACAGCTGCAGATGCTGAAGGGCACAAATTATTCCTGCAAAGGTCAACATTACCTTACACTAAAAAATTGTCTTCCTGACCATTCATTCTTTCTTGACTTCCACGCTGTGAACAAGTGATGAATTTTTATGATTTCAACACCAACCCTTGGTCATATTATGTACCTCTCGGGGAGAAGAAGTGAGGAGGTGGAAAGAGATCCCAAACTGCACATAGACACCTAAAGACGTGTCCTTTCTGTTTCACAAGATGACACTAAACCAGACAGGCCAAAGTTTCATTTGGAAGCTGTTACAAGACTCGACAACAGTCAGTGCAAGTGAGCCACGGAATGAATCTCACAAAAGGGATGGAAGGATGTATCCAGACAGCCCAAATTTAAACTTGCACTCAAAGTCTACTGTTTCCTACTGGCCAGCCAGTGCAGAAGGCACGGAGCCAAGCAGCAGATCTGAGGCCTCTGTGGAAGTTAGTTAGGCAATTTTAATATCGCCCAGAGCTGCGCAGCAGTAAGTGAAGTTCCCCAGGCGGAACCTGGGTGGAGGAGAGACATTCTGTTTCATGAAGGAATATGCTACTTTAAAATATGATTAAATTCAGATGTGGGATGAAAGACAGAAAAATTAGAAGTTCCTCGTGACTTTGCTTTAACCAACTGAAATATCGTATTCACCTATGAAAAATTTTAGTTTGGTTATTGCAATACTGAAAGCAGCATAAATTGAAAAGACGTCCACTTCAAAAATGAGAGCTTATGCATTGCTAGCTTTGTAAGAATCCCTTCTTACTTTTTCCTTCTGATCCACATTCTCCTTAAAATTGATATCATTGCATCAAATGCTTTTATTTCAACTGAAGATGAAAAAAAAATAAATTGTTGCCTCAAAGATTTTCCTATTAGCTTTACCCACTTACTACTGCACACACTAATTTCTCCAACGGAAAATGGAGGAACAAAGAATTGCCTGTTGTTTAATACTTTATTAAAAATGCTCAGCTGCTCTAATACCAGAAGAGATGTCGGATGGAACAGGATTCACAGGCTGCAGGCAAGAACTTTCTCCCTTTTTTTCAGAGCAGGCAGCATGTAGAGTCTGGCCCTAATCAGATTAGGTTGTGCACATTTATAAACATCTGAAGACCATAAAGAAAGACTCCCAATTAAAAGATACTCTGGATTTTCTTCTGCAAGAGTTGCAGAAACACATGGTGATTAGCTTTCCCATTGGAGGCTGGGTTTGGCATGAGCCACTCTTGTTGAACTGGGCCCTCTGCAAGTGCATTTTCTACCAGAACATATCCCTGCCTTCTCTTCAGATACGCTGAAAAAACGTGTCCCATTTGATCTGGCTGTATGAAATTACACAATGCCATGTCACTGCATGGGATGTAACCCCATGGAATGTAGCGCACATTGAAGCAAAACTCTCCTTTCCACTATGGGCGGGAGCAAATTGCATGTAGGAGTTTACCATAATTAACCACAAACTGCCAGTAAGGCCTATTCTCTTTCTTTGTAGATTTCTACCAAGATAGCTGAGCCCTTCTCAAGCTTACTGTTAAAAGCAGTTGAAAATATAAAAGATATTTAAGATGAATCCATTCTCTGGATAAACAAGTGGTGTGAACCATCCAAGCTATTTGGAATGGAGAATGAATCCAAGATGCTGGTTAGGAGTGGTTTGTTTGGTACACGGTCTAACCCTGACTACGGTTTTCCATAAAAATGTTTCACTTCTGTTTTATCTTGACCAGTTATTTCCCAATTAAGGTCTGTGCTGTTATTACCTCTTAACAATAACACAAGCCTGAACTCATGACCAGCAGCTGCCCACAATGCGTCTCTTGCAGCTGAAATCACTTCATCATTTATTGCTCCAAAACGCTAAATAAGGGCAGGCATTTTCCTAAAGAATTGATTTTTAAGGGCTCGGTATCAATCAGTTCTTTTTGCCTTTGATCCTCAGTAATCAGGGAGCCAAACATTTATAGAATTCAATATGTAGCCCATTTAAAGATATTCTAGACATTCTGGTGCTCCCATGAACCACTTATTTGCTTTAGACAATCAGCAAACTTTTTATTAACGGGGTGCTTTATCAGCATACAAGACAAACTCACGGCACTGCTTCCCTGAGACAGATCTAGAAAAGTAAGCACTCTAATTGGGCCATTTGCATTTTAATATTGCTGCAGCAGCTCTATTAGCAACACTTTGCTAAAGCAGAGGTGCTGAGCCTTCCCTGGGCAAAGCAGGTTCAAGCACTGGAGAAATCCCAATTTAGGTGGGTTTTTTTGTTTAATTTTTTGTGGATCAGTTTAGCAATGAATCCAATCATTTAAAGCAGTGACTTTCCAAATGCATTCCTTGTTGTAAAGGGTGCCTTTTCAACTTCTCAGTATTTTACTCTCAGTACAATAGTTCCCATTGCCTCTTATTTTACTTTATTAAATAACTAATAAAGTAATCTCCAGCCACTACAAAATATTGTCATGAGTTGTTCAAATGCAACATGCCCAGTGGGCAAGAACTAGAACCTCACAAAACCAGCTGCATCTGAATCAACGTTTCACTTTGGAGGATGTTGGGGAACACAACTCAGAATAAAATGAATGAATTAAAAAGATAATTCTTCAGGCTAGTTTTGATACAAGAATTGAGCACAGTCACAAGCACTGAAATAATTAAAATTTTAGTATTGATTTTAAATCAATACCAGTGAAATACTCACTAAATATATGTCTCTTCTTATATTACTGAAAACATAAAAAGCCACCCTGCTACTTTACAGAACAGGAATCACTTTCTAAGAAGTTCACAGAAAAGCAGCAGAAAGGTGATTGTTCTCTGCCCAGACCTGTTCTCAGCAGAACACCAAGAACATAAATCAGTGCCTGCCCCCCTTCCTGAGATGAACCTCATCAATTAAAAAAATATTGCTTCCACCTCAGTTTCAGCCCCATGGGCAACTCTAATGCCTCTCCAGCATCTCTCCATAACCTGTAAATTCACAACAATAACCCCCATTTCTTTCATATTCAATGGAGTAAATAGGCCAAAATAAGCCTGGTAATTTTCTGCAGGATTCTTGAGGCTGTGGTGGGCTGGGTTTGCTTCTGCACTAGTTATGTTTATGCACTGGGCATATTTCACAGACATCTAACCACCTTCCAGAGAAGACATTCCCTTCTGACAATGAACCTTCCCAGAGGAGGCTAGTTTGGAGATTTAGAGCAAATTCTTGTGACTGAATCATCATCGTTCAATTGTTCTCTATTAAAACCAATTTTATTATGTAAACAATTAAGTACAATTATACGGATTTAGAAAGCTTTTAGTCCAACTTGCTCTTGCAGTGGCATGTTATAATATAAGCCTTAACACCACTGCTGACAAGACTGTACCTAGACAAACACTTTTCTTAGGGTGCCATAATCCTTCGGGTCTTTACCTCTGGTGCCACCACAACATCTGGACTGTCATGGGACACACGAGCAAAGAGCGTGGATGTCTCAGAAACATCACCTCTCCTCTGGCTTTCCAGTGCTTTGTCTGGAAGAACAATGTCAAAAAAGAGTCCTCTGGAAGGCACGATGGAGGCAGCACCCAGTCGGACATGGGACAGGACTGCTCCCCCCAGGCGGATCATCGTCATCAGTCTTCCATCCAGAAAGAAACCTCTTCATTGAGAAAGCTGAACTCTGCTCAAGTTTGCCTCATAAAGCAAAGAACAAAACAAATCAGTACTACATTCCTGTTTTAGGTGCCTGGTATCAGCCACGCAGGAAGCTGAATTAACGTGGACTTGCACGGGCACTCACACTGATCCCATTTCTTGGGATCTGGGAACTGCCCTCTCTTGCCAGTTTGCCCACGCTGTGTTTCTCCTCTTGCAGCCTGGAGCATTTGCTGGAGGTTAATTCAAATAGCTCTATGACTGCACAAATATTTCAGTGACTAAAATTAGGTATTTTCATTAACACTTCCATGCTGAAGGCTTATTCTCTCTGACTTCAGCTAAAAGTTCTTTGCTTAAAAAAGAACTCTACCTCTACTTAAATTAATTTCTGCAGCTTCCTTCTGGAGAAAGGGGGGGAGAAAACCTAACAAAAGAATGTCACATCTGCGTAAGTTACTAAACTAACTTTGAGATAAGTCCTCCAGAGGACAACAGCTGCTTTCTCTCCCCTCTCTTTGTATTTAATATCACTGGATGTCATCTTAACAGCTGCATTCACTACAAATTCCCTGCGAGGCTTTTGGGCCATTCACTTTGCAGAAGCATGGCCCAGAACTGCACAGCCAGGGCATTAATGCTGATGTGCAGCCACCCCTGGCTTGACTCACACACATATTGGCTCCTTGGGTAATTAGCAGTTTTCATCATCAGGTCCTACCTGACTTCAAAAAAAAAAAAAAAAAAAGAAAACCCTACTGGCAATAAAAATATTAGGAGTCAGCTATCTCATACTAATGACTTGTTAATGTACCATTATTGCCCGTGCTTTGAGTCCTGCTGTCCTTAAAGGCTGCACTGCATTCATGAAGGACTTTGGGAAAAAGGAGAGGATGGTGCTGAGACTTATTGCATTAAGAGATCGGTTTAACAGATTGTTTAGTTTTGGTAATATAATTTGACATCTAAACATAAGCTGAGAGGGATCTCCCACAAAACCTTTGATAATATGATTCATTGTCAAATGTTTGTTTTGCCTATCTGGTACTCATTAATTAATTCTTTTTAATATATCTTGGATTTACTGATTTGAAAAAAGAGAATTATTCTTATTGATGTTGCTAAAATATCCAGGTGGCTTGAATTTCACCAACTAGATGGTATAATCTAGCACATTTGTGTAGACCTAATCAAATCTCTACTAACAGATGTGAAGAGCCCAGCATGGGAGCAAATGTTTGTGTCTATATGATAATTAAATTACCTCAATAAAGAGAATAAATGAACAATGATGACTATAGTTTTTTTAAACCTAGGTTATCTTCCTCATGCACAGCCTCTGTTAACCCCTTTAGCAATTGGTAAACCTTGAAGTTTTTCAGAATGAACCATGGTTTTCAGGTAGTGCCTTTGATTAAATCTACCAACCAGGCAATATGACTAACTTGCTTAAGGATTCCTGCACACCCCCATTAATGGAAATCAAACTAATAAAAAGTTCTGCATTAAAAATATGCAGCTTATAGTGTATTTCATTTCACATAACTCCTTTAGTCCTCTTGTTGCTGGGGAATTGCTTTGATTATTATCATAGCATTCTTAAACATCTTTTTCCAAATTTTAAATGTGCTCAGGTGTGTTAACAAACAGGCTCATGTCCTTCATGTAAGCTGGATGTAGCTGTATGGGCACTTCTGATAGCCCCAGGAATTACTTGAGTGAACCACACGCTGCCAAGCACCTTCAAAAATCTGGCCCCCTAAATCCAGTTTGCAATACAACCAGATAACCCCATTTCAATGCCTATAAAGTACAGCAAACCCCTCTATTGTAATCCATTACCAAAGATTCATTTCCCTATAATTCACTTTATAAAAACAAGCTTCATGAGATAAAAAGATATTTTAAGCCCGTCTTTGTTTTAAAGGTGGCCTTGTGGAAACGAGATGCTTCCACAAGAAAGGGCAGGCAGCCCTTCGTGGCAGCATTGCCTCGATACCATCAGGCAGGCTGAGTTGCAGCTGGAGTTCAAATCACTGCTGACCATGTTTTTGCTACAAACAGGGGAACAGTTCTCTCTCTGTTCCCTCCCCGGCGTGCTCTGACCTTGCTGGAGGCTAAGTAATGTCACCAGCTGCATGTGTAACGTGGTCACTGCTGGTGAAAAGTGAACCAGGGTAGCTCGCCTAGGGATGCAACCCCTTTTAACATATCTAACATTCCTGCAGGTGTGGTGGCTTTATTTGTGTGTTTTACTGTGTTTGTTTATTTGCCTGACTAACTGCCTCATGTCCTCCTGCCCACTGCAGGGAGAGCCTTCTTATTTAACATTCCTGAAACTTTGAGTGTTTAGGATATAGATTGTTTCCAGTCTCAGGATGTAGAAGACATGGGGTAGAAGTAAGAGAGATTAGGGCTCTTTTCCTCAAAGTTAAACAACTGGATTGGTTTTCAGGCAATGGGGCCCTGAAACAGCTAAATAAAAATAGTGCTGTACTTACAAGGAACTCACAGATTGTATTTTGAGAAGGTCTGACCTAGAAGCTGATACGACCAGCAGCACTGGGGAATAGCCCAAACACATAAAACAGTTCCCTCCTGGTGTCATAAAGAGATCTTTAGTCAGCTGAAGTGAGGTAGCAGGGGGGCTGGAGTAATTTAGGAGGCTAATTATATCTTCTCTGTATTTAAATGAATCTTTCTACTGAGCCTTCTGTATTGTGGGAGAGAAACGAAGTTCAGAAATGGGCCAGTCCCTCCCAGCTCGATACATCCCACACCACAGACCATTTCTGAGAAGACCTGCACAGAGAAGAGGGCTTTTTACTGGACTTCATTGCGTGCACAGAAGCTTGGTGAAAAAGGGGCAAAAGACATTCAAAACCCCCCAGAATTGAAACAAACATGTTCCCTTTCAGGAGTCGCAGTCAAAAACCTTTTCTGCGTATCCTCATTCCTGTGGAAGTCCATCTCTCCTGTGGAATGTGCACGTACAAACTCTGTCAAGCAATTTCACTCTTTTCAACCTGTGTAGCTGCAATAGGAATACATCAGCAACTATTTCCCTATTTCCTCCTTGTCTACTTCTTCAAAGCAGGGCCTGATAATAGTAAGGCATTGTCTTCGGAAGTATTCCCTTCAAGGAAGTATTTGGGGAAGCGTGTTCTGATTAGATTCGGATGCAAGCCCACAAAAAACAAGTAGAGATAACGGTCTTTTGCTGCCCCATTATCTTCCCAGGCTTCACAGCCAGAGGCACAGCAAAGCACCAGAAATGACCTGTGAAAATGCATCATAAAATAAAAAAAATCTTCTAAAAGGGAATGGGAAGGAGAGCTACAAGTGTGTTAGCATCACCAGCACAACAGTTTGTTCACTTTGGAGCACGGGAGCAAAGGGCCGAAGCGTTGGTGTGGTCTGGGTTTCCCTCTTCTTGGCGGGCACAGCCTGTTTGGGCTGACTGGGTGTCCCACTCCTCTGCCAGCCAGCACAATCACTGCGCTGCCGCTTGCACCTGGACACCTCCTGCACCCCAAGGGGTAGCCTGTGGCGACAGGAGAAGGAAATAAGACCGGAATGCATCCGTTTTTCACCTAAACCTCACTCAGCCTGCCAGTTCTCAGATTCCTCCCTCCTGCACGCCAGGTCAGAAACACTTCCAGGCTCTGCTCTGGCACTGCAGTTTGCTGAGGCAGCACCTCCACTGCCCTCACCGCTGATTCTGCCCCCTGGGTCGTACCCTGGGCACTGAGACCATCCCAGACCTTTGCTGAAGGACCATTCACTGCCCTGAAAGGCAGAGCAAAGCAAAGGGCTCACAGGGCTGGGAGCGCCCCTGTACGGGCGTGTGTCAGGAAGGATGATGTCCCAGGAACGGTGTCCTCCTCCCGGACCAGACGTGCCCCAGATGCACCCCAGCCAAAGCTCCAGGCACCATTTGGGTCTGGAAGAACACCCAGGCTTAGCAGGAAGGGCGGGGTGTTGGGCTCCAAAAGGTCCCCAAGACTTAGAAATGTGTTTAGGGGCTCTGCTGAAGCTGATTCACAGCTTCTCGTAAGAGACACACGATATCTCTCGGGACATCAACTCCCTTTCTGTCCTTCTGCAGTTCTTTCAGTGGCCTGCTTCTGATTTCTCAGATGTTTTAATCTTTTCACTTCCATCCTGTCTGCTTTCATTCAGCTTTTTGTTGTCACAAAGCCTGAAAAATCTTCTCAGAACAAAAAATAGCTTCTGCTTTTCCCCTTTACTCTGCTAAGAGTTCCCCATGAGTCACTCTGTGTTTTCTTTAACCACCCTTCAAAGTTCCTCATTGTGCAACCAGGTTTTAGCCCAGTTTTTCATAAACACGTCTGAGTTACACAAGTGGGATTTTTTTTTAAGTGGAAACAGGCTCGGTAATTTGTAAATATGCTTTGGTTGAAAAGGAGTTAAAAATACAGTCAAAGAGACTTTGCTTCCCTCCTTTCTCCCATGGTTCATGACCTTTGCTTTTTTCAACTTCCTCAATTTAGTTTCAGTAAATTGTCACAGAATGGCACAACACCTGCCTTGGGTACTTGAGAAATTGACTTTTCCTGCAAATTACCCTGATCAGTGACCTTGTCTGGCTACTAAAGGGGTTTGCAGAAGCAGCAGAGCTTTATGTGTGGCCATCTTCCATCTCCTGATTGGTATTTAGCCCTTTGAAGTTCACTTATCTCCCTAATGTGCAGCTACCTTTTTGGGGGGAAGAAAGTTTAGGGAAAAAAAAAAAAGGAAGGAAAAAAAATGTAAAAAATCGTTAGAAAAAGGCCATGGTACACTTGTCATGCCTGAAAGCAAAATACTAGAGGTAAGACAAAGCTGAAAGGCTCCACTGGTCCCCCTGTCCAGAAGAATGTCTAAGATTTCTTTTTCTCTTTAGCTGTTCAGTGTTCAATGTTCAGATGCTGGCTGACATCGTTGCAGTGGAGCGGTGTTTACAAAAAAGGATTTAACAAGACTGACCTTTCCTTCCTTTCCTTTTTCTTTTTTCTTTTTTCTCTTCTTTTTTTTTTTAATCTGTTGCAGAAAGTCAGTACTCTGAGGAAAAGGCAGATATCTGCTCCTCCACATACTGCACAAGTGCTGAGGCAGAGGTTACTTCTGGAAACCTGGAGAGGTAAAATTCCTTTTTCATGCTGAAGCTTTGATTCCACAGTGACATGTAAAGGGGTTATTTGTTTAATTAGTTATTAATTGCTCTGGTGGCTAACAGGTGCCAGGTCTCAAGTGTGGTCCCTGGGGCAGCAGCCCGAGGGGAAGCGTGATTCGCAGCAACCTTGAGCAAATTGGCCCAGGAGAAAGTTCTGGAGCTACTTCCCATGTCCTTGTCAAATATCAAAGAAAAACAGTTAAAATGTAAACTCATATTAGGCATTGTACTTAATTCTGACAAGCTTTTAGGATCGGATTGCAGACTTTGGTCAACAAAGGGGAATTAGGCCAGGCTCTTCCGTGGAGGGGAGGGTGGGACAGCTGTTTGAGAGCTATATGCATAGCTCTCATCTTATTTTTCACATCTGTTCTGTTTAATTTAGCTAAGCACTTTGAGTCACAACTTGCGGCTGAAAACTCGAATCCTATTTTACCTGGGACCCGAACTGATATTCTAGATCTTAGAAGGAAATTAAAAAATGCCTGAAAGATTACATTATCTAATAAATTTCCCCCATCCCACTCTCTTTATTTTTGCAACTGGTGAAGATTTATTGCTTAATTGCAACTTAAGACAAATTTCGATGCAGTCAAATGCAAATTGCGTTTGCACGTGTGGGAGGATTTTTCATCCTTTCCTTCTTTTCCCTTAATCTTTAAAAAACAGTCTAACAAATAAGCCCACAAATAAGTTTTGAGTAATAAAAACATAGCATGGAACTGCTTTCTTTATTTATATTGCTGTCCTTACCCCGTGTTGCCTGATCCCCTCTCAAGACTTGCGATTTTAACCTTCTAACACCACTCTGAACTGCGGGAATATTACCCTCGTTTCAGAGGAAGGGAAATGGGGACGGAGGTCCCGTGGACACCCTGCGTGTTCGGGTCATTTCTGACCCCCAGCCCGCTGGCCCAGAAGGGGATGCTCACGGGAACGCCGAGGCTCCACCGCTCCTGGCACAGGGATCCAGGCCGGCTCTGGAAGGAGCTCTGTGAGCATCACAACACCGGCACACGCTCCTCCACCAACTCCCTCCTGCCCGCTCTGCCACAGCTCTCCCCACCCACCCACGGGTGCTGCGGGCTCTGCTGCTGACACTGCTCCTGCCAGGGATTCCTCCCTTCCCTCCGGAGCTTGTGGCTGTCCTGCCCAGCCTCGGGCTGTACCTGATCTCTGTCTGAGCCGGACAGAGGCCCCCAGTGCTCCAGCCGATGGAAGCTAATGAGAATAACGAACCACGGTGACACGGGGCTCCTCCGCTATTAGAGAGGGCAGGGAGATGAAAGAGCGGGAGGTAAGAGACTCCGAAAGCCTGATACGTTTCCATCACGGGGATTTAGGCGCGATCTGCCCTGCCCTGGGGTCAGCCGTGGCACGTGAGTTGCCCACGATCCGTGTCGCTGCGAACGGGACCGAAGCGGTCCGGGAGCCACGGCCAGCGCTGCTCTGCTGGCCCTGCACCCTCAGCACGGGGACACCAGCACTGTGGGGACATTCCCACTGCTCACAGCCGGGCCCTGGAGTCTTTGAGCTGTTCTCTAAGGTTGGCTGAGAAGCTTCGGTCGGTGAGCTGCTGGTTTGACCAGATTACAAAGCCGGCAAACCTCAATACGAGCGCGGGCTCAGGACGGAACTTTGCTTCACAGGCAGCTCAGTTTGAGAGAGAATCGCTTGTAGTTCCTCGCTGTCTCACAACAGGGATCAGCTGTTCAGAAAATCAGTACCCAGCACCATGTTTTACCATAATTTAAAACAATTAAAACACAAATCACATCTTGAATCTGTTAACTTTCAGATAAGTATAATTAGACCCCAAAATGCTTTAAGTAGTGTTTACACATTTATTTACCAAAAGACAATTATTAAAACAAAGAGACATTTCCAGTCAATTGATAGAAAGATAGGCGAAAATGTAATTAATCATCACTGGAGTGCGCAGCCCTTTTTTGTTCAATGGCATGTCTCTGTGGGAGCTGCTGGCTGTGACACCACTCCCGTCTCTGGGACTTGATCTGGGAGGAAAAAGGAGGTGGTGGGTGTGCACTGATGTGGACTTACATCCAGCATGTCCCAAAAAAGTGTGGCTGCCGCAGTGCCACTGGGGACCATAGCAGGGGGCAGGGGAAGGGTCCCTCAAACTCTGGGGCCGTCCCCAGGGGATCCGTGCGGAGCTGCAGAAATCTCCTGCCTGAAAGTGTTAAACAGGCAAGGAAGGTCTGTTCCTCAGCCCCAAACCGACAAACAGGAGAGACCAAAAGGGCTCAGTGCAAATAAATCTGGTGGAAAGCAGAAGAAATTATACACGTCAATAGAATTACACCAGGCAGGGAAGAAGAAAGAAGCCCTATATCCTTAAGCTATTTGACTCTCCAAAGCACAATACAACAATATTACCTTTTGTAGGATAAGAGAGCTTTTTATTCCAATACGATGTGAAGTAGCTTTGCTTGAAAGATTTCTTCTGTGTTTTCAGAAATCCTTCTGGTTTCCCAGAGGGAAAATGGGGATTACACCAGTAAACCCTGAGCAAGCATGCCCATTGCAGGAGTGTTTCCTTAGAACTGAACCAACACTGGGGATTTCTCTCATTGCAGCAACTCGGACAATTCCTTCTCTCAGAAAGAGCTTTTGGAGCTGGATGAGCTGCCTCCTGTAAGACAGGAACCTCTGTAAATTTGGGGTTTATCTACTTGTGAAGGGTCTCCACGACTTTCTCCTTCGTTCGGAAACAACTTGAAAGAAAACTTGTGCTCTGCAGTTCAGAACTATTACACTTCTGCTGTCATACACCTGCTTTCTGACTCACACATGGGTAGTTTCCTTTCTGGAAACAAATTCCATTTCCTCGTTCCTTTTTTCCCTTCATTGATTCCCAAGATCTAATCTTTACTCTTGTGCCTCATGACAGACCAGTTAGTCTGGCATCTCCACCAAAAACCTCCTTATGATACAGATGATCTACAAATCACAGCTGAGATGCAGCAGCACTCAAGATAACTGATAAATGTCGAGAGAAGACTTTTTCCCTCAGAAAAAACCCTTTAGGGTTCTTTAATCTGAGAGACAAAAGGTATCTGTAAGTCCTTACTTGAAAACCAGACACCTGGTGTGGCAGTAAAAGGCTTACCAATGCTCTGGAATGAATAAAGCCAATCTACCTAGCTGATAAATAGACAAACTGATAAGAAAACCACCTGAGCAGGCAGAGTGGGGTGTCAGGGTCTGCACAGAATGGAGCTCTCACTGGGATCACTTCCACTCCACCTCAATGCAACGCAAAAAAGAAACCATAGATAAAAGCTTTGGCCTGTCCCTCACTTCAGCAAGTGGGAAATGAGCTGGTACTCGTTAGGCAGAACAGGAGGAGGAACTGAAATGCATTAGCAGCATTTGATGTGAAAAGTTTGATATAATAAAAAATTATGCTTTTTGTCATACAAATGCAGCTTTCCATAAACAGCCTCAAGAGTAGGAAGCACATTGTTCAGATTTCCTGCTTTTCCTGCATTTAGATGATCTGGGTTTGCTTTTTATTAAACACAAAAGATTATTCTTAGAAGTACAAGCTATTTTCACGCAAAAGTAATAAAGAAGAGGGCCCCCATATACTCAGTGCCTGGAAGGAGATGCACTAAGACATGAACTACATTAATTTTAAATACTGGTTCAAAATTATTGATGTTACATTGCCATAGAGTTCTTTTGCCTTACTTGAACATCTTAATCGCTAAACTAATTGAGGACTTAAGTCCTTCCCATTTTGCCAGTTCTTTCATCCTCAAGAAGCACATTTCTGTAGCTGTGGATCAGTCAGGCCTGAGCATTTTATTAAATACATCACTTGTGGAGTCTACATTTCATTTATAGCTCTTATTCTTCCTTTCCCTTTCCCTTTTCCTTTTAAAGTCAGACCATCCTTACTCATTTCTCTGTAACTATTTTTAATTTGCTTTTTCTGACTTGGAACAGAAAGCATTAAGATGTGAAACCCAGAGACACTGCTGTAACATCACCGCTGAGAAGAGAAAACAAACAAATAAGAACAAAGGATGACATGATCCAGGGAGCATTTAGAACCTCTGGTGAGGAGCACTTGTTAAATGAGGAAAAAGATAAAGCAATACACGAATGCAGACCACGCTGCTAATTTTACCTGTTTTAAGCAAAACACAAATATTCTGTCTGTCTAGCTCCTACTGGCTTAGTTTTAATGGGACCAGGATCCACCACTTTCCTCTCTGCTTTGTTTCACTTGACAACAAAATATGTACACACCAAGGGACTACCCACTAAGAGAGAAAGAAGTTTTGAATTTTTTCATCCTTGAAAACTCATATTTTGGGCCAATTTCTTCTCTTATACCAAAGGGCTCAGCTGATTTCAGAGTTGCTCAAGATCGAAGCCAGTATCAGAACCAGCTTGTACAACATTTGGTTAGGAAACAAGTTGATCTTAGGGAAAATTGAGGAAAAAGATTCCTCCCAAGATGTCTGGGGGGAGGGACTATCAAAAAAGCAAACAGAACAATTTCAGCACCTCATCCCTCAAAGTATTTTTAGTTCACAATGTTCTGTGCCATGCATATATAGAAAGCCCATGTTTGAAATCTCCCAACTAAAACCACATTTTAAAAGGGGGAAGGGAACTGGGAAACCCTGTTTTTTTCATTAAAATATGCATAATTTTCATCAAATGAAAAATTAGGATCATTAAGCTGTATTCTAGTTAAAAATAACATTTCAGTGGATGCCTCTTGTCAGTCCTAGTCCCACCTGGCTGTTCAACCAGCGAATAAACATTAAATTCTCCTTCTCTCTGGAACACAAACACCATGCAGATTTGTGGCACGTCTCCTACAACGTCCAGAGCACTTCCCTCAAGGACTCTGTGAGTCAACAATCACCCTGAGACCCTTAATTTATCCCTGCCGTGACATTCACTTACAGACTTAGCACCCAAATAGCTACTCTCAGCCTCTACACATATTTTCTTCCAGAAGATAACTAGCCCTTTCAGCGGCTCCTGTGATATATAATATAATATCACTGGTGGAGGCAAGCCGTTTGTTTGATGCCTGGAGTCAGAGATGGGTCTGGGCTCCCTCGGGGCACTGCAATATAACAGGTTATTTCACAAGTGTCCCACATGCCCCGTGTACCATCCCCAGCACCACCCCCCAGGAACCTGCAGGGTCTCCCTCTTGGCCCCAGAACCAAGTTCTGCTTGCCTAGAGGTTTTAGGGGTCAGCCAGCCCTCTTCTCCTCTTCCCTAAGTCCTAAATACAAGCAGTTGTGGCAGACAGTCTGACACAGCTCTGCTCACAGGGTGCGTCCCAAGGGCAGGTTCCTCTGCTGCCAGGGCTGGAGCAAAGCTGCCATCTCCTCTCTGCCACCACCTTCCTGCAGGAATAGGACCTGGTAAACACAGTTCTCCTGCTGGATACCTCGAGGCTCCTACAGAAACACACTGCCTTGTGTGAAAGGGGATACACCTTTGTGTCCTTTACCTTGGCCTGAGGCAGACACAAACATCAGTCCATTGACTCCATAACAGAACTAAAATGTATTCAAAGGTCCCCAAAACTATTTTTATTTTTCCTTTCTGTTTTACCCTCAGATCTAATTTCTTCCCCTGGTGAAAAGAAGATTTCCTTAAGTTTCTGGGCCTCAGGGCAGCCTGGGCAGAGTGGCGGTTGTGCCTAAGCTGCAGGTACCTGGAGGACCTGGCTCTAGGGCTGTGGCACACGCACAGATCTGCCTCCAGCTGAGTTTCATGCCCTCATCACCCAGGATACCTGCACTTTGTGCTGACCCAGTGGTCCTGCTCCTGCCAGGACACAGAGCACCTTTTCCCTGTCCCTCCCACAGGCAGTCCCGGATGCTCAGTTAACCCTCCCCACTAAGGGTGGTGCCTCTCAGTAGGCACGGGGCAGCCTTTGGGGGCTGGATGTATTCACTGCTCCCCCAGGAACCCCCAACACGGCAAAGCAAAGACAGCAGGGGACTGCAGAGTCAGCACAGGAGTGGTGAGAGGCGATGCAGAATCCAGGTACATCCTTGCAAAAGCATTCTCCTGACACTCTCCTAGTCCTGTGTTCTGTAGCACAGAAATACTCCTGATTTTCACGTATGAAGAACTGCATCCTTTTCCACAGGCTGGTATATTGATAATAACACAGTACCTGGCACTCAGCTTGAATTCTTGGGCACTGCATCTCAGCTCTGTGTCAGTGTGCAGCAGACATGCCCCTGGAATTCCACTGCCGGAGCTGCTGCTCCTTCCCTCTGCTGGGGACACGCACATGAAGTGTTATATATGATGAGATGAGCTTGGAAAGAAATGGGATGAGAAGGTAAATAAGCAAAAACTAAACACAAAGATAAATGGGGAGAGTGAGGCACATCGGGGAAGGGAGTTCCAGTCCCTGCTGAAGAGATCTAGCACTCAGCATGAGCATTCACTCTGAAGAAATAAGTGATCTTCACTGGCTTTGAACACAAGTACAACTACAACTGAAAAAGCACCTGAACAGTTGGACTGTCACACAGAAAGATTTAGAGAACACCAGAAAGTATCAGCTTTAGGATTTTACTGAGATCTCCAGGGTGAGCTGAGAAGAGAGGATTTCTGTCTGCCTAGAGAAGAGGGCTATGTCTAAATATTGCTTTGGCAGTCAGGTAAGTATTGCCAAGTGTTGCCATGCCAGGAGGACACCTGAGTGCAGCCGCAGCGTAGCCTCAGAGTCCACTAGATTTGTGGCAGGAGTCTTAAAAGGCTAAAAATACTCGAGAAAATAAACTGCCAGGTCTCCACTCTACCCCAGCTACCCTGTCCAGAGGGCAGCCCAAGCCGGTCACCCAACAGGGTCGGCTGAGGGTCAGGAATGGTATCAGTGTCACCCTGGAATCCTCGTTCCAGGCCAGTCTGCCCTAGGAATCCCTCCTGCCCCTGCACAGGTGATACTGGGCTCTTTGGCTGGCAGTTTGTCTGCCCAGCACGGCCCTTCGGATGCCATGGCCGGGGCTGATGGGGCAAAGATTTCTGGGACGGGTGGAGAACGCTGGGGTTTGTCTGTCCTACATGACAGCACACCAGGTAACCACCCCTCGCCAGTCCTGACTGCAGAGCCAAGGATGTCGCTGCTGGGAGCAAACCACGTGTGGCAAAAGCAGCCTCAGGCCTGGGATGCTCCCACCACGCTCACAGACACAGAGCGTCACTCTCAGTAGGCCTATTTTTTACTGAGTGAGAAAAGCATGAGCCTTGATAACCTTTCCAGACTAAGAATGTTCCCCATAAAACAACCTTCAACCCAAATTATGCTGGAGAGGGAGGTAGAATTTGGGCCACGTCTTTAAAAAAATGGCAAAAGAAACCTGCAAGCACCTATGAGATGAGCCAGGAAACAGCCTATACTTGTATACAGTGAACTTCATTCAAAATTCATTTTCTTAGTTTCCAAGCGAGAAACAAAGAGCAACATCCTGGCCCTCAGGGCAGGGTTTTTTTCTTTTTGCATTGTTTTTGTCACAGATCATTAAAATAACAGCTCTTACCAGACCATTTTCAAAACCACAACATATTCTTCAGCGTCACAACATATTCCTACTCTTTCCTCCCTTCTGTGACAGGTATTTAATTGAGCTCAAACTTTGTTTCTGCTAAGATGCAAATTTGGAAAAACAAGATCACCGTTGCCTCAGGCCTGGTTAGCTAAGATAAAAAAGCAACACCTGTTTCAGGTATGGCCGTGTTGAAATACAGGTATTCCTCAGGCAACATACCCATGGTAACCAACTGCAAAACTTGTCCTTCTTGTTTGCTTCCTGGAGACTGCAGCACAGACATGGGTTGAGGAGTCTGTGTGTAACAAGGATTATTTTTTTTTTTTAATAATATTGCCTTGTGAAATGTTGCTCATTATCATTTTTAATGTGACATAGAAGACAGCTTTCCATTTAAGTTGCCCGTTAGTCTGATTAATAACTTATTTTTATTTTACGTTCTGTGTTTTATGCTGCCTGCAAGGCAAATATTATCAGTGTTTTCCTACAAGAAGTAAGACAATTCACAGAACACATTTTATGCCCTGAGATCAGAGAAATAAGTTTAGATTTATAATACCCAAGGACTGTGGCTTTTTATGAAGTGTATAAAAAGGGCATGTTTAATTATGTTTTGTTTATATCAGTGCTTTGTCTGCAAAAATAACACGAATTAGCATATTTTCCTATCATTGGCAGTTATTTCTAATGATTGATTAAATTTCTTAAGTGCAGAATGGATTAAATTGCAATTTCTTGCAAATAATTCGGGAAAGAAAAGATAGAACTAACTACCCAATTAAAGTGGGAGAGATCAGAGTCTGACTGCTCCAGGCAGAGCCCTGTCCATCTTTCACAGTGACAACAACCAAAAAAAAAAAAAAAAAAAAAAAACCAAGATGCTTATTTGAAGCTGAAGCACTAAATACAGAGAGCTAGTCCCTAAGAGCTGTATTTTACAACCCCTAGATGTGCTCCCAGAGGAGGCCAGACTGGAATGGTTTATCGTTCTTCTGTCCCATTTGGTGGGGCAGGACTGCCTGTTCCCCTGCATGTGCTCACAGCGCTGCACCCACGGTGCCTTGTTAAAAAACCAAGGCGTGGAATACTGGGAAGGGGCTGCAGCCTTACACCGGCAAAAGATGGTGTGGCTGGGATTGCCAGCCTGGAAATGACGCTCCAAAATCGCCCGGGCGGGGAAGGACAAGGCACGGTCGGGACCCGCAGCATCCCGCCCTCCCGAAGCCTCAGCTTTGTTTCAGCCGCTCCAGCGCAGCGGCGGCTCCGCTCTCCTGCCCCTGAGGACGGTGATAACCGAATAAAAACCAGCGCACCGAAGGAGCTGGACAGAGACCGCGGGGCTCGTTTTGAGGCTGGAAAAGGCGTTTTTCGGGCGGCGCAGACGCGGGTGCCAAACGCCATCCCGTGGCGGCGGGCGGTAGTGCAGGAGCTGCGAGCCCCCTCCAGCCCGGCCCTGCTCGGCACGGGCAGGCCCGGCACGGCGGGGATGCGCTGTGCCCTCATCCCGCAATGCGGGGATGCGCTGTGCCTTCATCCCGCAATGCGGGGATGCGCTGTGCCCTCATCCCGCAATGCGGGGATGCGCTGTGCCCTCATCCCGCAACGCCGGGGATGCGCTGTGCCCTCATCCCGCAACGCCGGGGATGCGCTGTCCTCTCACCCTGCAATGCGGGGATGCGCTGTGCCCTCATCCCGCAACGCCGGGGATGCGCTGTGACCTCACCCCGCAAGGCCCGAACGCCTCCCGCAGCCCCCCGGACAAACTCCGGTACCAGCAGCCAGGGCGGAAGGCACAGCGCCCGTCCCGTCCCGGCCAGGAGGAGCTCGCTCCCGAGGGGGGCTGTAGGATGCTCGGTGTCTCGGTGATAGCCTTCTAAGCAGAAAGCCCGAAGATCTGTTAAGCCAACACTCTTCTTTCAGTGCCCCTGCGAATCTTTTTGTATTGGGAAAGGAGGGAGTGACAGGAAACTCTAAGTGAACCCGTCAGCTAAACTGCTGTTGCGGCTGAGTTTCCCACGAGCAATAATTTGACAAGGAGGCTCAGAAATTCTGGCTTGTTCTGCATGAGAACCAACATTCCTAGAGCCCAAATGCAGAGTCAGGATGCACCCACAGGTCCTGTGCAAAAGGGATGTTCAGAGGTGCTCATGACTGATGGCAACTCAGCTGTAACACGCAGGGCTGACTTGGACCAGCCACTGTACTCACATGGAGCTGAAGATTCAACTCCTGCTGGGAACATGAGTATGACACATTTTCAGGGTTACTCAAAGCGTTTTTCAACCCACCCTCTCTCCTAAACTAACACGCTGTTTTCCTCTTACACAACTCACAGCCAGCCAAGCACTCAGCTGAGCTGAAGTCGTCCCCCACCACTTTTTACCCTCATTCATCCCATCCCACCATTTACAAATACAGGCCCGGATCTGCAGCCAGCTGGCCCCCTGTGGGCAGACCCTGGGCCCGAGCAGAGCTCCACTGACACAGTCTTGCTGTGTGCTGGTGGCAGATTACATCAGTAATCCGTAATAAAGACTAATCAACATTAAAGCTGAGCAGCCATCTGGCCAGAGTGAAGCATCCAGTCCACCTGCATGACGTGCTCCTGTGCCAAGCACATACTGGGCAGGAGAAAGTCTCCTTCCAAAGGGAGAAATAACCCCTGGATGTGAACTCGGGTTGCAAGTGACCAGCAGAACAGCCCCTGGGGCGTGTGCTGAGGTTTCAAGGATCTCTGCTACCTTCAAATCCCGTGAAGTGGCAGAGACTTCAGGGCTTCAGACTTAATGTTGCCACTTCAACATTCAGTATTCAACTCGCCTCTGCCCACTGAGGGCTTGTGGTTTTCTGTGCTGGGGCCAGATGTGCCCATTTTAGGTCTTATATTATTTTTACTGTGATAATTTTGCTCTAAGAAACCGCTCCTGTTCAAAATAAATCAGATCAAACCACTCAGGATGGAGCGCCCTTGCTCTTTAGCTGCTTTTTGTTTTGACTTTGTTTTAAATGCTCCCCCTGGACACGGTTACTTCCATGCATTTCAGCAGGACAAAAGGAAGGCAGGAGACAGTCTGTTTATGTGAGCTGGAAGCACTGATGCAATCACAGCCCTTTGCAGGAGCTCAGATACCACCACGACAGGTGCAATACAAGAACCACCTGTGACGACTTCAGACTCGCTCCTTGCAAACGCGGAATTCCTCGTGGTTTGCTTTCAGGAGGAACTCCTGGGCTGGAATCCGGTGTTCAGTTGCAAAGTTGATAATTACGGCACAGGTAGGGAAAGGAATTATTCCAGACAAGTGCGAGGTCACCGCTGCAGACCCGTCTACCTCCAGCACCAACAGGGCGGGATCAGTGGCCGCAGCAACCAGACCAAAGAGCACACCTTGCTAACAGGAGCTGAGAGCAGGGCAAACCCGGGGGTTTTATGGAGCATCTCTCGTGCAATGTCTCTCCCACGAGGAATCGGAGACCTCTGTGTTAGGATCACCTTCCTACAAAGTAAAGCTGGTGGGAAAATCAGCGACGAACAAAAATGGCTATGAAAAAAACCCATTAATTTGCTCGTTTGCGTTCAATTCCTCGCAGTGCTTCGGTTTGGAATCTCCAAAAGGCACATTAAACCGTACCTCATACCTGCAAATCAAGTGCTAATTAAAACTGCATTAACCCTAATGGACTGGGAAGAAAAAATCTAATTGCTAAAACTTCTGTTTACCTAAGGCACACTGGAAAAACAAACCATCCCAGGTTTCTCTTCAGTCTGGTTTTCTTCTTCCTCTCAGCTTGCACACAGAGAACTGCCTCCTCTTACTCTATGATTTACTAAATCAACCTTTTGGGAGAGGTTTAAAACATGCCAAACCTCTCTTACAGCGCTTTACAACCAACCTTGTACTCCCACAAGATAGAAGAACTACATGCCACAGCTCCTAAAATCCTGCCTGAAATGAGCCTGTGCTAATCAGAGTCACAGGTGCTTGCTGTTACCGACCCAATTACTGCATTACCTTCCACTCTGAGGACCAGGCCGTATTTCCTGAGCTGGGAGCAGTTATTGCTCTCACTTAACTGGGATCAGGTCGGCAGTTCCATAAATTCTCTCTAGTTTAGGACAAGTCCTGTCTTGTCTTCCTCGATTTCCCACTTGGATGAGGCAGAAGCTTCACTGTGGAATCTACTTAATGACAAGAGCTCCTGGAAGCACCAGTGATAAATGACCTGTTGTTTAGGGTAGGAGGAACCAGCCACATATTTTTGGGTGCTCTTATCTCTGTTTGTTTTCCTTTTAGGTGCTCATGCCTTATGCTATGGGAACGCATCTAAAACTGAATTTCCTGCAGAATGGGGGCTCGGGACTTGATGGGAAAGGGCGAGCTGAGTTGTAAGTAGCCCCCCGAGGCTTGTTGCCCTAATGAATACCAGGCCACAAATTAATGAAGGAGGTTTTAGGAAAACGCTGTGATTTTTCAGCCTTTCAAGTATCAGCAAATCTGCTAGAAGTCCAGACAGCCGTTTACAGCTTGTTAAGATGTTGGTTGTTTACAAATTAGGCTCTCTTTGAAAAGCCTGCACCTCTCAGCCTGCCAGTGCCACTCAGCAGTGAAGTGAGGATCTTCCTCTGCCCAAGAAGAAAGGCAGGCATTAGGTGGTCTAGTCTGTGGGGAGCTCATTTGGTTTTACCTCCTACCATCAGGAATATTCAGTATTTTTCTAACCTCCCCATTTCAGGGGGTTTAGCCCTGGATTTTCCTCGGCATTCACAAGATCGTTTGTTTGTTTGTAATTGTTCCTAACTGAAACAGTCTCAAGCACAAGCATCGCCTCTGAGTTTTGGATGTGTAAAACGCTTTGCAGCTTTCCTCTAGAAACAAAGGCTGGAGTCTGGGGGAAAAAAAAAAGAAAAAAAAAAAAGAAAAAAAAAAAAAGAAAGAAAGGGATATGATGTAAAAGAGGAGTTTCTGTATGAGAAAGTTCGTTTTCTCACTGACAGCTGTGCAGCCCCACTGGCAGCACGAATTAGCTGGGTTGGGAAGTCAAGGCCGGTGCCCACATATTCGACAGCTTCCTGTGTCTTAATCCTTCTGTTTGGGGAATGGGCTGTAATTTGTTTTCATTGACCCATAGCTCCAGTTGAGGAGTGTAGGATTACCTTAATGGCCCAAAACCTGAGAGACACCAACTTTCCTTTTAGTCCTTCCAGCGCTGTGTCCTTTCTCGTGCCGTTCCTCCCCCGGGTCTCAGCAGAGCACACAGTGCCTGCCCAGGGGATCTGGGGAGAGAAGGGATGCTCTGGGGCCGCCTGCATGGCCAAGGGGCTCCTCCACCACCACCCTCCTGTGCCTCTTGCTCTTGAGCACTGTTCCCCCACCCCCAGTCCATCTCGGGAGCCTGTTCCAATGACAAGTAGGAATCCTGACTCAGGGGCACGATAAATCCAGCCCTGAGCCCCCAGCAAGACCAATTTCCTGGCTGTGAACGAACGTGCTCCGTAATTTTCTGCGTGCCATTCAGAGCCGCCATTTAGCAAAGGCTGCAGGTTTCATTTTTAACATCAAGGAGTGTTATTGTGCATCCCTTTATACCATATCACTGTGTGTTTGCTCTGAAAGTGAACAGATATCTGAGGGAGCTTTCCAGCTCTTGCAGGACTCAGGGCAATGTTGGTCCACAGTAAGAAAGATGCTCCTTTGATTAATGTTGCTGACTGGAGGAACAGCAGTCCTGCTGCAGATCTTGGCCACGTTACTCCGTCTCTCTGTGCCTCGGTTACTAGACTGGAGGGAAAACTTCCTTGTTTTCCAAATATATTAGCATCTTCAGGGCATAAATAATACATCCAGCAGAAAAATATTCTGCACTCTGATGGGGGAATCTGAAATCTTCTGAGTCACTTCCAAAGACTCATGAAACCCCAACAAATCAACAAGCAGAGACTCAGGGGAAGCTGCTATAAAACACTGAAACTAAGCCTGAAGCTTTTCGAAGGCGTCCATGAGTCACTAGACTTACACTGACTGTTTCATGCTCAATAAAAAACCAGGAAAATGTTAACAACTAGGTTAAAGTTTTCACCCAGACATCTTGAGCCACTTTAAATTGGAGTCCCTTGTACCTGTACCTGCATGAGGCTCTTTAGAGAAACACACAAAACTTAAGTAACTGGTTCCCAGATCCCTTGTCCATCTGCCATTCCACTCAGTATGACTTTGGTCCAGCACTGCCTTATTCCAGAAATTCAGGAGCCGAAAGAAATTATGATGAGTCATCCTGGAACTTTATCAGCTTCTCACCTGAATTTTCTGTCTTGTGTGGGAAGTTCCTCTGGCCGAAGGAGAGATGCCCTTTCTGCCATTTTGGAGTAGAATTCAAATGACAAAGTGCTGTATCAATGCAGTTAGCCTATCAACATGCAAATGCCTACTGAAAAATGCCCTGTTGACAAAACAATTAGAAGGGAGCTCATCTTGAAATAGAAAATGGAAGGAAAACCAAAACCCAGCCATTTGTATCCAACCAGCCTGTGTGTTGGAGAGAGACCACAGAGGCCAAGATCCACTGGGTTTTGGACACTCCTTAGTCAGAGCTGCAAAACAATAATAAAAAGGGATAGAAACCAGATTATCTTGGAAATGAACCATAACAACAATTCTCACTTTCTGCCCAGTAATCAAGGAAACAGTGATAAAGATTTCCATGTTTGTTGCCTGTCTTCTAAACTAGAAATGTTCACACCCATTTCCTGCTTCTCTTTTACCATGCAGGGCAGTGGGAGAACTGATGCCACACAGTCAGATATCTCTGAGATTAACAGGTGTAAGAGAAACCCAGGAACCCCAGCAAGAAAGAAAAATGTGTTTGAAACCCAGTTTGTTATTTACAAAGGGAGAACTGGTTGTTCTTTTGCTTGTCAGACAACAGAAGAAAATGTTCTGCATTTAGTTGCTTCCATTAGGTTGCTCTGTACAATCAGTGCAGTGGATGAAACAACTTCCTGGAGTGAAACCCTGCCAGGAGCAGGTGGCTCAGGAATGCCAAATATTTTGAGACCTGCTTTAGCTGCCACAGAGGACAAACCCTCTCCTCCCTCCAGTTGTCCTTGACACTCTGTCTGTTCCCCAGCTGCACTGTTCTAAGAATCTTTATTTTTATTACTTGGTATTAAAGTTCCCAGTAGAAAAGTGGTTTCCTTTTCTCTCTTATTTCCCACAGAGTGGGAAACTTCAGGTGAAATATATAAAACCTCAGCACAAGTTAAGATCGAAATTTCCCAAAGTGGTCAGTGATTTCAGATGCCTCTAACTGCTCCACAAACAGTTTTAACACATCCAGTGGCGAGTCAGAATGAAATATTCACCAAGATTGCTAGCAGGGCTCCCAGCATTCAAACTATCTGAACAAGTGTTCAGGGAAAGAAGCAGTTAATGAAGTTACCTTACATTTGGTATTCATCTTTTTTTTTTCAGCTTTGTCAGGTAGCGGACAACAAGCCCAGGCTTGACTTGGAGCATAAGCTCTGGACTAGCATAGTCTTGTGGGTAGCCTAATGCATAATTAATGGAATTGACATCTCTGTTCAGATCAGTTATACACGTAGGATTCAAGTTGTTTAACAGTTTGTGCAACTGTGTTTGAATTCTGATCCTAAAGACACATGCTGGGTTAGCAGGGCCAGAATCATGGGGAGCAGAAGTGACCTGGGACTCGTATTTTTAAGGCATGATTGGTGTAGGGAAGAGACTATTCCTATACATTGTTCCAGAATGGATATTCGAGTGATAAGCACGTTACACGCTTAACCCTAATTTGACTCATTAAAGCAAAGAAACCCCTCTGAGTACCTTGTACCAGCTGAACTAATTGTGCCCTCCCTGAAGAAAGAGTTCTGGACAAATCTGGGCAGGTCAAGGGTTTGGGGATGGGGTAAAGATGAGGATGACAGTTCACATTACCTTATAGCACCAGAGAGCTTGAATCACTGAGACTTCACTGGGAAAGGGATCTTGACTCTGTCTGAAATGGGTTCAAATATTTCCAGATTTTGTCACATGCACAAAACCAGAATTGAACGCTCTTGTCTGAAAGGTGATCAACCTTTCCACACTCTTAGTCAAATATAAAAAACCAGCCCTACACATTTCTCATGGAAATTTCAGTTTCAGTAGTGAAAAAATCCCCCACCCTGTACCTTCCTTCAGATTTTGCTTTAAACTAAATCTGTCCTGTGTTTCAGTTTGTTCTTTGTCCCTACACCTTGGTCTCTGGAAAAGCCTTCCACTGTCCAGCTGAGGTTCCTGGACTTCTCAGGACCCCCATCCTTATTAACAGAGACACGGACAACTTCTTCACCTGAGAATCTGTTTGCATACTTAGCTGGATAAGTAAAAATGTACCATGTGAAAAAAAGATTAAGAAAATCAGACTGCAGACTTAGAAAGATAGGGCATTTTTACCTTAATCGGTTCATCCTCAAAGGAAAATTTGGCGTATGTAGCAGTTGTTTTATGTTGGTTTGTTGTTTTATTTTTTTGGGGGGAGGGAGGAGGTTTCTGTGGGTTTTTTTGTGTGTGTGTTTGTTTTTTGGGTTTCTTGCCTGGTTGGTTTGGTTGTTGTTTTGAGGTTTTATGGTTTTGTTTTGTTTTTTTTTTTTTGTTGGGGCTTTTTGGTTTTGGAGGGTTTTTTTAGGAAATCTTTTTTTAAAAGAAAAAAAAAGAACAAAACTGAATTAAAATCCTCTTGCTCCAAAGAGGGTACAGTCAAAAACATGGCAGAGTGAAACAGAGCAAGAGCACTAAAAAATTCATTCCTTGTGCTGATTTCTTCCCTGCTCTCTGTGCCTTATGCCAAAACCTCATGTATTTCCAATCCAATCCCCTGCAATCACACCAGTCCCCAGCCACACACCATGCGGCTGTAGGAGCACAGTGAGCAAGAAATGGATTTCCTTTAGTTAAGGTGTCAAGGGACCAGCCAGCAGGTTGGAATTGTGTCCAGCCATTTGCTCACACGCGCAGCAGTGAAATTAAAATTACTTTCCACTCTTCGCCAAGATCCAGCTCACGAAGCTTTTGTGATGCTTGATCCTGATGCCACTGTAACACCAACACTTGCAAAGAAAGTTGCTACACAAATTCATCTATGGGAGCACCTTTTTAGCGAAGCAAAAAACCTCCAAGCAACAATTTGCTGTACCTTGGTGAAACAACTGTCTCAGGCTGAGATGAACCCCGACAGTGTAACCTGTGGAATTATGAACATCCTTAAGGTGCATCTTCAGACCACAGGCAAGGAAACCTCTTGGAAAACTCATCAGCTAAGTCGCTGCGGTACATTTAGAACATGGTGCTTGCTGAGAGAAGCCCAGAGCTGTCTGGTTCTCACCAAAATTACAGAGCAGGGCCTCCGAGAGGTCTGGCATCAAATCAAGATGCTCTAGTGCTGCCTCCCAGGAGCCTGAGGAGCTCAGCCCCCACAAGCAGGGAGCAGCTGGCAGCAGCAGGTAAATAAATCACTGTCAAACTGCTGCAGAGGATGTTGCAGCCCTCCTGTCTGCCAATAAGGAGATAATTAGGGGGGAACACCTGGTTTTCATACCACCTAACATACCTGCCACCGGCACTCAGGACACAGAGGCACATGTGCAAAGCAGAGCAAACATCCATTTAAAATCACGACAGAAAATGCTTGGGGCCAGGGGAGCCTCTGGTGCAGAGAGACCTGCAGGTGGTTATTTATTTTATGAACTAAAATGCCTTTGCACGGGAGAGAATGGAACGGCAGCAGGCGGCCTGGCAAGGCGAGGACCCAAAAGCCCATTTGCAGTTGTTAGTCTCAGGTTGAAATGTAAGGATACGTTTCAGTCAGCCGGCTGCAGCTCCCCCAGGTACTGCAGGAGGGATAAACCCTTATGTGCAGAACCCCCCATCTCCCAGCCTTTGCTCCTCTGGGTGCCAACACCGAACGCTGCGCTCTGTGCCTGGGATGGGTGTGTGTCAGGGATGCTCAGTCCTGCTGCTCAGGCTGCGTTTCCCGTGCCTGGAATTTGCCTCACGGCAGCTTCCAGGTGATCCACTGACATGGGATCTGTGCCGGCCAAGCACGGGAGGGAAGTCAGAGCCACAGGCACACAGAGGTTCATCAGAGCTTCCCATCTCCTCGTACCGGAGCAGGCCTGCACTTCTTGTGCAGCGATATCCTTCCCCACAAAAAACCTGCCTTGTACTTGCTGTTCAACATCCACTGCTGGTCAGAGGGCTTGGGTGCTCGAGCCACTGCTGCCTGAAAGGGTCTGTGAGCCTTGCCAGGGAACCGATGGGTTTCCAGTTGAGAACTGTAATTACCCAAACTGTCATCTGTTCAAGAAACCTGTACTCTCTTACAGGAGAAATGTGCCAGGAATATCTAAGGGTCTGTAATCGAGAGAAAACAGGGATTGTTTCTGGTGTTACATTATAAACACAGACTGACTTGTGGCTGCTGCCAGCACACATGTCTGTGAGCAGCGAGGATATTTTTTCCCCTGACAGGATTCAGTGGAAATATATCTCATACATAATACATTTGTGCAATATATTAGCTTTTGTTATTGTAACCCCTCACTGTAAAGCACTGAGGTCATCCTGCAAACTTCTTCAGTATTATCTTGAGCTCCTTTGCCTTCTACAGACGAAGGCGTGAGAACTTTTGGGCAAACATCTGAGAGTAGCTCCCACCACGGCTGTAGTACCTTCACTGAGGACCGTATTGTCATACCATGTTCCCAAACTCTGATAAGCTCTCACTGCCCAAAGGGAGAACAAAGCTTGTTTTACAGCAAACTATCCACCCTGACATCCAAGCTCCCATAACCTGGTGCAGCTCCACTGAATTCCGTGGACTGGCAACAATTCCCAATGGGGCAGAAATGTAGAGCAAGGCTCGTTTTAAAGGGCTTAGTCATGATTGCACCAGGGAGTTAATCACCTGGAGTGCCTTTAAGAGTCTGATCACTAGAACCACTCTTGGTATCTCCTCATTAGCAAACCTACCTTGAGATGACAAACGAAGTCCCAGTTACTCCCAGATACCCAAAGCATGCTAGTAAAGCCATCCATCATCCTTTATCTGACTGACAACTGTTGTTGGGGAATTACAAAGGAAGCAGCTGCAGGGAGGGCCTCTTAGTCAGGGATCATCTTGGGTTGTGGGCGAATGAGGGAGCAGAGATGCCGAAGTAATCTGTGGCTTAGCTTTTCCAAGAAGGCTATCACCAGGCCAAAGTTGAAGGAAAACTCAGCAAGTGAAGGTACACACATTTCTGCACTTTAATGTGGACGACGCTCGTTCTTTTATATGACCCAGATAAAAATCACACTCAATTCTCACTGTAGCTGCTTTCCTAATGCTCATAAACAGAGCTTTTACAGAGCTTTGAATTAGATCTGTGATTTGTGAGCGACATGTACAATAATTAGACTGTGAAGATGTACAGTTAATCCATTTAAAGGTGTAAAGAAGTCCATTTAATGAACATTATAGTCACATTAGACTTGGAAACATCTAACTCTTTTGTTGAATAAAAAGAAGTTCAATGAGATTAACTTCTCTTAGTTGGTTTTAAAGAATACTCAAACATGTCCTACTCTGATAGTGTACTATTCCTTGGTGCATGGTTTCTGCATACCAATGTCTTCAGTGCAGAAGAGTAAGAATAAGACTGGGAGACATTCTATTTCAGTTAAATAATTACAAATTAAAGAGGATCACTTCTACTTTCTATACTTACTGTAGTATGATAAGAAGCTGAACTCCTTGAACTTGTAATTATATAACAGAAATGTTAATCTCCTGGTTCGGTATTCAGTTCTACTGCATTAAATATATTCTCACAATTATCAAGTTTACTACATGGCACATAGACATTTCTATTGGGAAACCTATTATTTGATCATATCAGATTTTGACCATAAATACTGTAATGGAATTCTGTTTTCAAATCTCTCACTGCCACAAAATGACTAATGAGGGTTAATACACCTGTGTAGCTTGAGAACCTGGAAAAACATTCCTACAATTTCTGATTTTCAATTTGTAATGCTAACTGAGTTTCCGATTATTTTCCACAGCTTTTGCGCAATTAAAAAAAAAAAAAAAGAAAAAAGAAGGAAGATTTAAGCTACAGAACATATAAGCCCAAAATACGCTAAGTAACTTGTAATAAAGAAATTTAATTTTAAATATATGTACTTTAAGCAGCTGTTCTCCTCTTAGGAGAAACTCATTTAGGCTTAAGAGTTACTGGCCGAAGCTATCTTCTTTTCACAGCACATCATAATGTGTGCTACTGGCTTTAATAGTTGGGAAGTACAATTTGCATCCTCGTCCATTTAAATATGTAAAACCATTTCAAGGGGTAGGGTAGCCAGTTAGAAAACAAGATCACCCGCTGACTTCCACTTTTTAATGAAAAAGACGTCTCTTTGCAGCAAAGTGCTGGCTCCCAGTGCTTCAGTGGAGCCGTACCCCCATCAAAACTGCGGAGCAGCTCTGTAGACAGGCCCTCCAGAGAGATGTTAGCCAGTGAAACACCTCCTTCCAGTGGAGATTCCTGGCTTGCTCCTTACACCAGGATACATTCTTTTGTAGCTTGCAGAGCAAAACCTGATAAGATCAAGAAACAACGTGATCCTGGCTAAGGCAGAGTGACTGTCTGTGCACTGTACGGGATGCAGTTGAACATTAGAAAGACAATCCTTCCGCCTGGGGAGGATTGGGCAGGGGAGGGGGGCTCTTGAGGGCCATCCCTGCACCGACACCAACACACGGGTTTCACCCACAGAGCGTGTTGAGCCTTCCAGTCGAAGCCCAAAAAGCAGCATTTCACCCCATCCTAGGAGCTGTGTGTTGGCATCTCCCGGCTCCCATCATTACCTGCTGCTCAAAAATCCCACAGCACCGTTTGTGCACGACTGTCATAAACACATGAAAAATCCACAAATCTTCTAATTCCCAGGTGTGCCTGAGTTTTCTTAGAGACACACTCAGGCAGCGGGTCCCAAGAGCAAAGAGGACAGGAGGAGAGGGGAGCGTGGAAGAAGAGCAGCCCAGTCCAGGCAAGATTTGCTGCTAAAGCTCTCGGAAACTTATTCTGCTTCTGACATATCCTGGATATCATGTGGATTCTGCTGAGACCTGGGATTGAGGTAACCGGGTTCTCACTCTCAAGGTTAACCTTAAAGTGCCTGCAATGCCCAGATGCTTTGGCTCAGCGAGGAACAAGCCCCACTAGGCACAGGGGCAGGGCTTGTTCCTGCTAACCCTGCCACCACCCCCTTGTACCCTTCAGACCTCAGATTTCTCAGCAGCTCCGCTCTCCTCAGGCGTTTGATGGTCACTGGAGCAAACAACCGAGATAAGGATAAAATCAACTTTGATTGCGCTGCATAGAAAACATACTTCCCTTTAAATTTCCTGCCTGCCTAAGTTATTGGATACGCACACAGTGCCTGCTCTAATGACTCGGTCATGCAAGCCAGGCTGACCCTCAGAGCCTCTCACTGCAGCAGGACCTGCCTTCTCCGGGAGGATAACCACCCTCTAACACCACAGGAGATCCTAAACCACTGAGAGTTTGAAATGCTCTGACTTTTTCTCTTTCCATCCCAGCCAGGCGTGTTAGTCCAGTAGTCCATTATATGTTTATTCTTAGCAAGTTTTGGCTACTCTCTAAACTAAACCTGCCACATTTCAGCTGAAACATCCCTGCCTGTGGTCCTGGAGGATAATTTACTGCCTTTCTCCTCACACACCCCCCACTCTGCACTGCACAGGCTCGCTCACATAAACTGTCTTCTAACCCAGGCTAACCAGAACCTTTCCTTTTTCTACAGTGCTACTTCCTTAGTCAATTTTTTCTGGACTTCTGGTCACCTGTGCTCCTTTTCTCCATCCTCATCTCTTTTTGAGGTGTGGTGTCTCTGAACATGCTCCTTCAGCTGAGGCTTTATTCCCCCTGGGCAGACCTGAAGGGTTATTTTGTACGCCCTACGGCCTCTATTTTTGATCAGTCATCCAAAAACAGTGGCTGGCATTTCCACAAGGCACTTCTATTTCCCTTCAATGTGTATGCTGAGAAACACCGGATCTTTTTCTAAAACATAGTAAATGATTTTAGTAACTAGTTAAGGTCAGTATCCAGTGTCATGAGCTGTAGATATTGGTCTGTTTTCTCAGAAAATTCACATTTATGATCTACTCATATTTGTGGCACCTTCTAGCACCCTCCTTTTTTTCTGAATACACCTGAAAAAGTCATTGGCTTTTCTTCCAGGAAAGGTTTTCTCAGATCCCAGCTTTTCCAAGTCACGGCATTGAGCCAGCTTGGGAAACTTGTCCTTTTTCCTGCTGGGTCTGCAGGTTTTTCATTTCATTCTTTGGGGCCAAGTGAATTCACAGGTCTGAGCACACCAAGGGACAGGAATGTGCTGGGGTGGCTGAGACACTGCTGTGGCCATGAGTAGGACTAGAAGGTGTGCTGGAAGTGACTGAGGATGATTCGGGTTCCCTGTGAAAGGGCGGAGGTTCCCAGTGAGCTCCAAAGGTGAAGCCAGAGCCCGTCGCCTGCCAGGGGCTGCCGAGGGAGAGGTGACAGGGAGCACATCCAGCAGGACAAACCCTCCCCTCCCTGGGCAAGGGGGAAAGATCTTCAAAGAGACAGAGAATGTCACCACTCCAGTTTAGCACAGTCACATCTGGCCACAGGGCTGGGAAACTGTGTTTGCTCCAGGACAGCAGAGCCCCGCACACTGAGCAAAGAGCAGCAAACAGGCAGCAACAGCCAGATATTTGTTTATGAAGTACAGGCAGCAAATACGCAGAGAAAGTATTCCAGTCTCATTATGTTGTAATAAAATTCATATTTCCTCATACACAGCCTCTTACCGTAGCATAAATATATCTAAATTAGATTACAAAACTGTTCAGATAATTAAATAGCACACACAAATGTGAACTGGCACACTGGGAAATATACTGCACTGCTGTTTAAAAATAGCAGATAAAGCCATGCAAATGAGGCAACAGAATATAGTCCTAGAAGATTACAGAGATATAAATTCAAGTACTCTGCCATGGTGCTGCTGGAATATGGGGAGAAAGTTATTAGAAACAAAATGAATTCAGTAGCGCCTTGAACTCACTATCATAGTCTGGGGCAAGTTAATCACTTCATCCTCATCCACTAACACATTTATCCACCTACTAATTCTCCGCCTAATTAGAGAGAAATTCAGAGCTCTACTGGTCAGGGAGGCAGGGATTAGGGTTAAGAAAACACTTGTATTTGAAACCCCCTACCTCTGCTGGTTAGTGTGAAAGATCCTATAAGAAACTCCCACCCTAGCTAATCCATGACCCTCAGCAGGGAGGAGTGTTAACAATTTGGTTTAAAACTCACACTCTCAGACAAATGCATCAAAAACGGCTTTTCTTCTTTGATTTATAGGTATTACTTGTTTTTCCAAGCTCCATTAAGGACTCTTCATCATGTACTGCAAGGGGCATTAAGCACTGAAAGTTGTTCCCAGCTCTGTATTATTCAAAGGCAATTTACACTAATTATTGGAGTCCATGGTGTTACCCATACTCATAGAATGATCCATCTCAGCAGGCTAAGGTACTTTTGAAATGTTAATTTATTACTGAGGTATAAAAACGTCCTTACATTAAAGCTCAATTCTTTCTTAAATGCCAAGAGTTTTCTATTACTGATATATTGCATGCTTACTGTTTATCTTAGATACAAGAATAAAGATATAATTTAATTTACTGTATAATAGGGCCTATAAAAGCCACCATTACCACAAATTGCACTGCGTTTAAACTCAGTTACGACACAGATATTATTCTTGTTTTTCCTGTTTAGTGATTTTCTCAAGGGCCAGGCAAACAGAGCAGGCAGAGCTACTTCATGGAGGTAAGGTTTTCAGACAGCTGAACAGCCAAGTGAAATGTTTCATGGATTCCAAAATAATCTCATTCACATTAAAGCACAGATATTAGCATGACATCACTGGTCTGAGGAAAATGCATCCACAAATCGGCATGAGAGTGCACCCCTGTACCAAATGCCAACAAAAACCCACTAGAAGCACCTGGTACTGAGTTAAATTCTGGCACAGAAGCTGCTGATTTTAGCAAGAAGAGTTTTGCCAGTGCTGAGCCACCGCTTGCAGGTTTTGTTTTTCTCGGTCACAGTGTGTGAAAATAGAGCCACGCCAACAAAAATTTATTTGACCTTGTGTTGACAAAAGCCCTTGAACAATCAAGGGGATTATTTCTTAACTAGCTCAATCAACAACTCCTCCTTCACTTGAGAAGCCACCGATTGCAGTCACTAGCAAGGAACCCTGCCTTGGAAATGGCAGCGTCTCCTGATGCACAGGGAGTGTGTTGCAAATAAAAAAAAAGGTCCCTTTGCTTTCCTAAGTCCTCTCCGGGGTCCCAAAGATAGTCCTCACCCATTAAATGTGCACTGTTGCGAATTAAAACCATCTGCTTTATATCTGAAAAATCTAAATATCACATAAACAAAGCTTGCCATGATGGGCTGAAATCCTTTTTTATCCAAAAATTTTTGGCAACATGGAATTTCTTTGCGTAGCTGAAATACCAAACACAGCTTTGGAACAGTAATACTCCTATTCTCAAACTCTGTCAAGATTTCTGGTGACCTTGCCCCAAATTTCATTTACCCCCCCAGGGTCTCTGTCTGACTGCTGAAAGTACCCACACCTTCCTTATGCACAGTCGTTCCCGAAGTGAGAGGAATGCTGAAATAAAGTTTTATGCCAACATAAGTCTTGATTACAAACAGCACAGTGTTTACCCAAACAAATCTAAATTCCAGAGCAATGACTTGGCTCTGTGAGCTGGTCCATGCACTGCAGCACTCAGGAGCCGGAGGGTTTGCAAAGCAGCAGCAATTCCACGTGGGAAGCGTTGTGCTCCTTTGCATGCCGGAATTCCACACACAGGGCTAGAATTTGCATGCACAACAGTTTGCACACAATGAGGATTTTTTTTGCATAAAAGGCCCGGTAGATGCCAAAGAAATGACTTGTGTACAAAACCAGAGTAATCCTACCTGCGAGTCAGACCTCTAGATAAACAAGCTTTACTTACATAAAGCAACTCTTAAATTATGAAAATCTGCTTTAAAGGAATATATGTTCTCACAAAACGCGTAGCTGATCAGGACAATGATTCCCACAACAAAAGACAACACCCCACAAACTTCTCCTGTAAAATATATGTCATGAATTAGAAGTGAGGCATTTTATTACGTTGCAGCACAATGAGGAAAAAAAGACACTACCAGTCATATGTAATCTTCATTTAGTCCCAGGGTGTGTATTACTAATGGTGTCTTTTATTTTAGGAATAGGTGGGCGCAGCTCATCCCAGAGGCATGGATCACCACAAATTTCACGGAAAGAAGTCATCCTTAGCAGCAATCCAACTGGGAAGAACCAGGCTGAGGCAGAAAATGCAAATAGTGTTCTTGTCAGAAAATCTCACTGTATGACAACCTGTTTTGCTTCTGCCCTCTGGTCCAAGCAATTGGTAGGAACCACATCTCGCAAAACTGGCTCAGTCCTCTTCCACAAGGGAATGGTTTGGGAGATAAACAGAGCTCAGGTGTCATTTTAGGCAGTGAAGTGGATTCCAGGCTGCTCCAGGCTCACCTTTATCCACATGCTAGTCTAGGAAAAGAATTATTTGAAGTTTTGTGAACTGTCAATAGTCCCTGGCTGACACGGGCTCAGCAGCACGAAAGGGTAAACTGAAGCAGTTTGTGATGACTTAGAGAAATTTAGGACCTATGGAAAGCACACTGCACGATCTCCCTGTAGGAAATAATCTCTGCTTCTGAATCACTGGAAATTCCCTCAGAAAACGGCAAAAGCAGCAAAGGAACAATGTCCAGCCAAATCTTCAGCTTCACTTCTGATAGTCTGATTTTAAGGATAATGTACCTTGTTTTCTGGGAACACTTCTAGGACATAAACATGAGCTGACTAAACATTCATCAAATTGTGACACCCAGGACTTGGAGAAGTTTAAGCAGCAAACTAGATATCAATATCCTGTTTCCCCCTACAGTTATTCCCCATAGTTCAATCCCTCCTTCCCCCCTTTATTTTATGTCAGCAGTTACTAATTAAACTCTTCTGAGGAACATTTCAAGAGAACAGGGTTCAAGCAGAACAAAATGGGAAACTCTCCTTATTTCTCAAGAAAAACAAGAAGCTTGTCCCAGAGCTCAGGTTTATGCACTCACTACAAGCAGCAGTTCAGTTTTCAATGGCCATGGCTTAGTACAGAGTAAAGATTTCATGGTAGGGCCATATGAAACAGTTCAGGTTGCTGGAGAGAACAGATACAGATAGAAATCTAACCTAAATTCCAGCCAACCAAATGGCTGTCAGATCAGGTACCTAATGAATATGTTTTGTCTTATTAGACAGAAATAATTTTTATAAATAGTCATGAGCAAAAACCCTGTCAGCAATCTTACTTGTGTTCATTCAATTTTTCAGCCACAGCAGTGTATTTTATTAAAAGAGCACATTTGCCTCAGACAATATCAACAGGTTTGCCCAGTAGCATGGAGCCAGATATTCTGTATTTTGTAAATTCATGAGGATATTGCTGTGCTGCCATTCAGATCACACAGAACTTATGCATTATATATGCAAGGCTAGTGGCACCAGGCAGCTATTTTTCTAATTAATACATGTCAGAGCAAATTGTTTGGAGGAGGGAAATAGACCAAAAATGAGAGAAAAGGAGATTTCTGCACAATTGCCGATTGCAACAGGAAAACTGGGCTCATCTGCATAATATTAATGATATGAAATATGCAAACAGATGTTTCTCTCATTAAATGCTGTATGCAAATAACACTGGGAGGAGTGGTAATGTTGTTTCAGGGTTGAGAGATCGTGGGGGGTAATTAAAGGTTAATCCAGTTTTCAGTTCACAGACTGTAAGACATGAGTGGTTGTAAAGACAAATTGTCACTTAACCTTCATTATCCGGAGCATATGGATTTTTCTTCTAGAATAACAAAAACATATATGTATTTATCCATATTCTGGTGCCAAGTATGGTGCATATCACTAGAGAAGAACAGACATTATTTGTTGATACGAATGTCATTAAGGACGTGCCGGAATGCATTAATTAGGGAAAGCAGAATTCGATCAGAAGTTCGCAGTCCACAACCTAAACGCTGTAATCTCACTAAATACATTTCAGTTGCTGAGATGTTGTCAAATGCTGACAGAAAACCACCTGAAGTACTGGTGGAACAAGTCCCCTAAACCAACGGAAAGCCTGACGTTCGAGAGCCCGCGCGGTTTTCCCGTAAGCCCTGGGAGGTGGATGGGACCAGCAGCAGCAGGCTGACACCCCTCACTTCCCCTCCGAGTATCCTGCCGGGTGGATTGAACGCAGCAAACGTTTTAGCACTTAGAGCTGAGTTCAGCACGCCGGATGAGACGTCGCCGCTCTGTGCCCATAGGAGAAAATAAAGTGATAAGTGTCTGCGCCGCAGTCTAGCCCTGCTCTTCAGCAGCAAGGCCAGTGTGAACTCCAGCAGCCACAGGTGGGGAGAAGCAGAAAGAAGCAAAGAAACGTCTTGATTTGTGCAACCCTCTCTATAGAATATCTGGGAGAAAATCGATGTCGGCTTGGGGTAGCGGGAGTGAGAAATGGAAGAGGAGAGGAGAGGTTGGCCTTGGATCCAGGGAGCACAGCATTCTCTGCTTCCAAGACTGTGTGGTATTTAACTTAAGACTCTGCTTCCAGAAGTCTTGCAAGTTATTTCCTTTAAATACGGGAAAAGACCAAGGGTTTATGTGTGTGTCTGCAGTGTCTCTCACCATCTGGCTCTCCCCACTGTCTCTCTCACTCCTCCCCCAGTAACCAACACCACTAGACCTTCCATCTGTGCCTCACTGGTTCTCTGGGTTGGAAAACCAGTCTCCCTCCCTTCTGGCCTCTGCAGCTCCCGTTTGTGCCATGCATCACATGAAAGGACCATGACCACACCAACCTAACCTCAACATTTATCTTGGTTTCCTGGGCTGAATAGCTCAGATTTGGCCCAAAACCAGCACTGAGTATAACATAGCCTCAGTTTAAGCTATCGTGACCCTTGTAGCTTTAGAATTTCACTACAGAATTTTAAAAACTTCTCATTAATTGAGGGTACCCAAAAAAAAAGATGTTTAAAGTGCGTTATAGGAGATATAAATCATCAGACTTATCATCATGGTCTGACGAGTCTGACGATTTTTATCTCCTATAATATATATATATCTTCGCACTCAGGTGAACATCCTGTGGCATAAACCCTGCTTTATAAAGAATTCCCTCCTCAGTGGTTTTCACAGCTATTTACGGACTGCTTCAGTTTGAAAAAGGTCTGATGTCCAAGGGAATACCCGTCGGGCAGGGCCGGGATGCCCCGCGGGATGCCAAGGGGTGTGCCGGGCGGGCAGGGAGCGGAGAGCTGGCCGTCCCATCCCTCTGCCTCCCTGGGCAGGGGAAGATTTCAAGTTGCACCCGTGAAGCCTGAATGAGTTGCGGTAAATGCCACCTGATCCTTATTAAAGCAGATTACAAGCATCCCCTCGAAATGTCACGAGGCGTTTACACAGAGAGCCGTACAAAAAAAAAAAAAACCCTCACCCTTCAAATTTCTCCTTATCAAAATGTACGTTCAGGGCAAGCAAATGCAGGTAACTGTGCAAGCACTGAGGATTTGGTGCCCACAGCTCACAAGAGCCTAAGGAAACGTCTAACCAAATTTGCATTTAAATGGCTCCGTGCAGCCCCTGACACCGCTGCCTCACACACGTGTGTGCACACAGGTCTCCACAACCACAAACACACCCTGACATCTCCAGTTACCTGAGAGAACATGTGGAGGACGGAAGGACACAAGGATTTGGGCGTGCAGTAAGAGAACAAATAGGTATTAAAATCTGTTTATCGTGAGCAGAGTTCTGAACGTCTAATTGCTGCAGTTTGGTGGAGGAACAAAAAGATCTTCCCTGGCTTCAGCCATATCCAAGGGGATTAATTTGCCACTCTTCAAAAACAACTCATTGGAGGAATGCCCTCTTTGATTCTTTATTCTCCCATTAATTAGGAGCAATAAGTACACTAGATGCACTCAGCACTTAAAAAATTAGTAGAAATAAATCTGCCACACATCTCAAGAGGGAAAGGAAGCCTCCAAAGTGTATCCTGTTAGTGGGACAGTCCGTCCAAGCCCCCACCCCATCCCCTCCTCGTCTGTGATGGCCACAGCCTGCAAAGCCTGTGAGACACCAGGAGAGGATCGTCCATGGTGGGGGCTGCAGGAGGCACCAAGGCCTGGCCGGGCTCTTCACCGTTTTTAAGGCACATATTTCTTTCTGCAGTGAAACCACGAGCACCTCACGCTCCCTGTCAACCCCCCAGCCTCCTCCTTGTGCCCAGGCCCTTTGTGGTGGCTTTGCTGTTGTCAGCAAGTTTCCCATAGCAGAGGAACTGCCTCTAGGAACATAGGGAAAAAAAAAAAAAAAAGAAAGAAGAATATTTTATACTGAAGTATAAAATAAAAGTCAATTTGATCCTTATTCAGGAAAAAAAAAACCACATCAAAAGATGAGGTGAGTGAAAACTCCAGAGAATTATTCTGGCAGGATTGAACCAAACCCTGTCTTCTCCAAGATGGGTTTTCAAGGGGCTTTGTTGCTCTCTTAAGTGTTATAAGTTACTAAATGGCCGAATAAATTAAAAGAGCCAATTTATAATTAAAAAAAGGTAAAATTTATTAACAAATGGTAAATAAGCAAAATCCAAGCATGGGGCTGGTTAGCCCCATGGCTAACAGCGCTGATTGTCTTTTTCTCTGGTCTTTTGTACCCTTTCAGCTTCGGTTTATCTCTTCTTGTTATCAGCAGCTGTCTGTCCTCTTGGTTT
>JAWMRA010000162.1:30578347-30622180 GCA_035584735.1 Pseudotriccus pelzelni
TTTGAGAACACGCGCAGGATCACTCTCGAGGAGAAGAGACAGCGCAGAAAGAATCGCGTCTTGTCGATATCAGCTGGAGAGTCTTTCTGCTGTGCCTTTTGCGACCGGACCTGTCTGTCTCACATTGGCCTTTTTAGCCATCAGCACGCTTGTAGCAAGCGTGGGTAGAGCCCTTCCCAAATCTTCGTTCGTGAACCCTAGCCATGCTGATGATGATCTGCCTGACCATCATTCTTCTGCTGCCTTGAACACCAGCTGCCCCTCACGGGTCAGAAATGCAGAATGTCACAGACAGCCAAAGCGATGGGAGGCTCTGCCCCAAACACGAATCATTTGGAAAGTCAAAGGACAGTGTGTGGATCTGTTTCAGGACTAGATGTGGCAGCAGTAGTGTGAAGGGGGGATGCACAGGCCCAGTCATGCAGTGAGACAGCATTGAACTGCCCTGGTCAGTGCTTACCTTTGCCTTCACCTCCTCTTTCCAGTAATCCACACCCTGCAATCCAGCAGTTCTCTTTGTACCTCTGATAGAAAAATCAGCTAATGGGAGGCACCAGGTCTATAGGAATAGGGGGCCTCTATGTCTGTTCTTAGTAAATCTACAATATTGGGACAGATAAATGCCTCCTCAGGTCCTCCTTGTAAAGGCAACAGCCCCTGAGTCCAAAATGCTGACTGACTCCTCAGACTGACTTCAAGCATCGTCTGGTTATGAGAGCTGATTACAAGAGCAACATCTTCCTTTATATCATATGTACACAGAGATCTGCCTTTATCTTACGTGTTTATATTTGTTTTTCTCTACTTAGTCTGGCTTTTCAGTCCCTTCTAAAATATCTTTTTACTTGAAGAAATCTATGAAGAAAGTCTGTGTGATAATCTCACTAACATTCTTCAGAGGGCTTCAATCCAACACAACACTTTTTATTAAAAAATAAACATAGTCAACAGCAGTATTTCATTTACATACAGAACCTGAACTTAACAGGGATCTTTTTGTGGGAAAAACTTTTCCAGCTATTAGTCTTCAGCAGCTCTAGTATCTGCAGTTGCTATTTGTGACACGGTTGACTTTTCAGAAATATTGCCTTGTGAAAACTTTGTCTGGATGAAATCAAGACCAAACTAGGTGTCTGAGCCGTTTTCCTTGCTCCTGTTGTGCTGGCATGACTGAAATCTTGTGGTCCTGGGCCAAATCACTGCTGCCTGTGGACAGATGCAGGAGAAGATGGATCTTCTATGTGGCGGGTGCAGTTCGGAGCCGATAGACCCACAGACTGCAAATTTTGAACTCACTTTAAGTGGTCTTCAGGAAGCACAGTCTTGTATTTCTATTTGTGATTTCCCAAAAATTCTTCTTAGCTGTCACATTTAGGAACATAATTCTGAATAAGAGTAGGAATGATCTATTACTGGAAAACTGGCTTAAGCCAATATGCAGGCAATTTCACTGGCCTTGACCTTTTCCAAAACACATGGCAAAAATTTAATTTCATTTTATTTCCCTCCTACCAGCCCTTTCTGGATGGTTTTGTTTGGTTGCCTTTGAAGATTAAGAACTATCTGGGCTAACAATGCAGTGGGTTTGCTCCCTGACTGTCAAGATACACAATTCGTGAATCATTTGCATTCACACTTTGCTGTGGTCTCAGCAGCTTTGCTGGGTTGAAAATAGAAGCAGGATTTACTCCAGAGACTACAGATTAGTGTGAATGTTTGAATATCTTGTAAGTCTGTGACTTTTGTCCAGTAATAGGTGCCTTGGGCACCCAAGGTTAGAAGAAAAAATGAAAGACATACATAATGTATACGTATATGTATACATAATAAACACCCTGTAATATATACAGGCTGCCACTGAAGCAGGTGGATGCTGAGTGTTCAGCATTTAAACCCCTCCACAGTTCTGGATCTGTGTGACCTACATCCACTTCCCCAAAGGAGGTTGGGTCAAGTGTTGCTGCTTTCAGGGGGAGTTCATGGCAAGTATGGTTTCCTAAAGTCCTCAGTGAAGCAAGATGGATGAGTCCCCTCAGACTAGAACAGGGATGGGATGGTAATACAGGAACTTTAATAAAGAAAATGTCTGCACAGTGTAAAACTCAATGAAAGCTTCTTCAGAGAGATGACCTTACTGTAAATGCTCATGGAGGGGCTGGGCTGTGCCTCGCAGCAACGGGCATGTCTTCTCTTCTACTTGCCGCTTTCTGCACTTGACAGACAGGCAGTTGAGGAAAATAACTCTCATCCCAGTGCTGGGTCATTTGTCCCCTCTGGATCTGTGAAATTCAAATTCCTTAGACACAAATCCCTTTCTGCTGTAAATGATGGGGAGCCCAGGTTACAGTGATAGTTCAAGGGAGGAATATCTCACATCCCATATGGGGAAACACAGATAGCTTTCCATGCCGTGGGGAGCCTCCTCTGTGCTTGGTAATTCTCTAGCTCAGATCTAGCTCAGAATTTACTTTCTTGCTTTATTCATAAAATATAAGTTATTTCAGACCCCTCTGATCTTGCCTGAATTCATGCTCATTCATGCTGCATAACCTCAGAAAACTTGGCTATTCTTTTCCCTGTTTTCACAGCTTGTTTAGTAAATACACTGGATGTCCCTAGAAAATTTGTTTTTCTTATACATTGATATGTAAGCATTTCCCTTATCAGTTTTATCTTTTCCTTACAAATCTTATTTTACTGCAGGCTGAGATAATTTCGATCACACAGATTTGCAGTGACCATTCTGGAGGTGCAACAGGACTGGAGCAGCAAGCAGAAATGAAGGATGTCTGGAGCTGGCTACTCTTCAGCAGCCCCCATTGAAACGACACAGGATCCAGACCATTCCTGTCACCGTGTTGCTGCCAGCATGTCTGGCCTTACGCAGAGTATGAAGGAGTTCCCACTGACAACAACACTGGGTACAGCGTAAAGCATGGGGAATAATTTCTATGCATGTCTCCTTGCCTTTGTTTATGTGCATCTGTTGGTGTAGCATCCTGGAGTGGAATCCACAACATCCTCCCTGGCTGTTACTGATGCCTTTTGAGTGGCCACCTGTTTGGCCAGTCCCTTTTTATCTCCACAGGCAAGTGGAGGAAGGGAGTTAACACTGGAGGAGGGTGTCCCAGTGCAACATGATGTGTGTCCAGCCCCTTGACAGTTCAAGTGTTTGGGAGAGAGGAACGTGGCTGCTTCTTGGTGCATCTCAGCCATTTGCAGTCCGTGCATCAGCCTCTGAAAGGGCATAGCCTGGAGTAGTGTTCATTCAGTTATGCTGTGATGGGGAGGTGGTGTGGAGCAGACGAAAAATAGTGGCTACTCCATCTTAAAAGACAGCTTCAGCTGTAATCAAGTGGTTTCGGAAGACAATCAGGTGGGAGGCACTTGCAAGACCTGGAAAACGGTATGCAGGGTACACTTGTACCTGAGCAATGGCATGCCAAGGTGCCCCAGGGGCTGCAGGAACATGCAGGTTTCCGGCCTTGTGGGAAGAAGATCCCTCTGCATTGAACATGGGATGTTTTTAATAATTGGACCGCAGATGCACACATGCCATGAGTACAACAGCATGAACACATTAAAACATGGGTGGAGAATAAGGTGATACAAGTTCATAATCAATAGTGAGTGATATGTATAACAGTACAGACGTGAAGGAAGACAAGTCTTACTGTCATGGGGCTCAAACTTTAATACACTCTGGCCCTGCTGTGTCAGTAACCTTTTGGCACCTACCACACAGATGAAAGGTGGCTGCTCCTGGCCTTTTTCGTCTGCTCATTCTCAGTCTAATGCCCTGACTTCACCTTCCAGAGGATAATGAGCTTCAGCTGTCTGGGAGTTAGGTTTTAATATTGTGGTAACTGAATCCACAAATAACTGTCTTGTCTTTGGTGGAACTTGAAACAGTGGGGGATGTCCTGACCAGGGCACCCTGGAGCTGATGGGGAGAAAAAAGTTGCCCTTGAATCGTCTTTCTGGTGTGGACAAGTAAGGACTGAACACCCTTAAGCAAGGAAGTTGCAGGAACATGCACAACAAGCGCAGAACAAATGGATGAATTTTTTTGGTCACCAACACCAACTTTCTTTCAAAAGTGCTTCTGCATGTTCGTAGTATGGCAAAGCTGCAGGTGAAGTGAGTGCTAAGTCAAATTTATGGCTCTTCTCACACAGCCATGAGAAAAGGCACAGTTATACTGAAAAAACCCAGCACCACCAGCCTGTTCAGATGTGAAGGGCTGATTTATGCCCCCTCTCACACTTAAGTGGCCTCAGCAGCAGCACTGGGGCAGCATAAGCAGTATTTGGCCACTTTCCAGTAGGTTATTAGTTCTGGGCATAATTAGTAGCAATGCTTTGAAAGAGAAAATTATGAGAAAGAAGACATGAACAGAAGTAGGGTGTATTTGAAAAGAAAAAGTTGTGTTATCGGCTACTATAACAACAGCTTAGAGGAAAAATTGCCTCTGTATTTGGAGACTTTGCATTTACCAGATGTTTGATATTTGAGACTCCAGCAGCTGGCTTTTGAAGAGGTGAATTAGACATGGTAAGTTTTAGAGTTAATAATTTCTGTTACATGTTTGAAACAGAACCTGATATTTGCAGAATAATTAATGATGTTATAATTCTTGCACAGTAGTTTTAAAGAGTCTTCAGCAATCTCATTTGAATTCTTTAGGAAAGACAATCTTATCTGCCCCCGTAAAAGAAATGCTTTGTCTGTGCTTTTCATCATCCATTCATAAGCTCTCTCTGTTTTAGAATATCTTTGCAAGGAATCTGCCAGGGTGAAGCTGAAAAAAAAAACTTCAAGAAATGGGAATTGAAACTTTTCAATTGATCTAAGATGAACTCATTTTACTATCCATTGCAAGCAAACAAACCCCCTGTTGATACCTCTTACCTGAAGTGTGAAATTCACAGTAACATAACTCAGGTTGTGTCCAATAGCAATGTAATATTTCCATGAGGCTGCTCTATCCAAGGTAAGTATGTGACTATGGAGACTGATGAACACTTAGTTGTAATCAAGGAAGAAAGAGTGGGGAAATCAAAGTTTTCTTTTCTCATTTGCATGCTTAGGATATGCTTGTATGTGCTGATTTTTAACAGCTGTCTGCATCAGTTTAAGCGTTCACCTGAGCCAGGTCTAAAATCTGCAAATCCCACAGCCGGGAATTTTCAAGGGAAGAAATTAAAGTCACTGTAATGCTAAAAGCTCCAGTAACCTGGTCCAGAGAGAGACCTTAGAAGGGAGGAACTCTTCTCGAATGCATATGTATTTCGTGCTCATTATTCTGCAGTCCATATGGGAAGGGGAAAACCATGTGGCTCGTGAGCTCTACACCTGCTGCAGCACTGCAAAATGCAGAGGTCGAGGAGAACAGCGTGTGAGGGGGGCTTCCACCACTTGCTGCTGCCGGACCTCCCCACTCAGAGTCCTGAGAGAGCAGGTTGTCAGTCAGTATATTTACTTTTGTATTCACGAGTTGCTCCATATTTAATGGGAACCCTGAACTCGTGCTGTATCCATAGAGCCCCACTGATGTCAGTGGGGTAAATGTACAGAAATCAGCCTGACTAACATAGTCCCTTTTGTACTGCTGTCATTAGTTGAGAACAAAAGCTCAAACAGACCGATCCTAAGCTGCCGAGTACAATCAATGCAGCTAAATACTAAACAAGTGAATTTTGCAGCATCCAAAAAGTCACCTGTTGAGCAACACAGAAGAGCAGAGTTGCAGCAGTTGCCTCTGGTCTGCTCTGAGCTGTGTGCGCGGTGGGTAGGTATGGCACTCTCACCCCATGGGTTTGTGCTGGTGAGTGCTCCATCCAGGTCTTCAGGTATTTCTGGGGATAAATAGCTAGCCATGCTTACTTGGAATGAGGATTAACTTGGAATTAACTTGGAAGGGATTCAAGGGGAGCAGGGTTTATCAATAATCCTGATAGCAGGATGAGATCTAGTGGTGGGATCCTAGAAGCGAGAGGGATGTGTGCAAATGCCTCATCTTCTACCTGGAGATGATTATAACCTTTTCCTTCAGCTTTTACCCCTGTACCTTCAAGTGAACACAAATATGACAGTGTGTGACAGCGCTCCTGATGTGGGCCACCTCACTCCAGATAGGGATTTTTCCTGTAGAAATTGTGCCTCTGAAATTCTGTGCCTTTTCCTATGTCTCAGTGAGCTCTGTGTTCGCAGCAGCTTGGTGAAAGCAGTGTTGCCATAGGTGTTTCATTGGAAATTACTCATTCCATTCACACTCAAGCGCACCTAACAGACACACAAGTCTGAGCTAGTGTTCTAGGTCTGGTTTTTCCCATCCTTTGCAGCTGATGGGAAGAAACTGGCTCACATATGGGTGACTCATTGCTCTATGGTGTATACTGACCTGAGACAATCCAATTTCTGCTTTCCACTACTGAGATTTGAGTCAGAAAATGTAAGAATTTCAGTTGTGGGCATGCACAATTACTCAGACAATTCCCAGCCTTTGGACCTGCTCAGGTCTCTTTTCTAAGGCTGTGTTTAACCTGTCTGCAGAGGCTGTTTCTGTGTTCATTTACACAGTAGGAGAAAATGAAAAAGTAAGTCACGGGGTAAATTCTATGGTTTTCTTCCTGAAATTCTCCTCATTATCAGGATCTGTTCCTCAGCCAGAAAAGTTCTTAACCAAGTCATTTTCACTTGCATGATTCAATGTTCAAACTCTCAGTCCAGAGTTTCTGCAGCATGTATTTTTCACTAATAACACATATACAGCCTCAACATCATCAGGAGTGGCATCTAGCTAGAGGTCATCCCAAATTCTTGCTTTCATGAAACAGCTTTTCTTGGTGGAAAGTCATTATGTCTATCTGTGTATCTCTGGTATTAAATTTTTAATGGCTTCACCTATTTTTTCTCAGAATCACAGAATCAGATGGGGTTAGAAAGGGCCTCTGAGATCATCAAGTTCAACCCTTGATCCACTACCACTGTGGTTACTAGACCATGGCACTAAGTGCCACATCCAGTCTCATCTTAAAAATCTGCAGGGATGGAGAATCCACCACTTCCTCGGGTAGCCCATTCCAATGCCTGATTACTCTCTCTGTAAAGAATTTCTTCGTAAACCTTCCTTGGCAGAGCTTAAGGCCATGCCCTCTTGTCTTACTGACAGCTGCCTGGGAGAAGAGAACAACCCCCACCTGGCTACAACCTCCTTTCAGGTAATTGCAGAGAGTGATGAGGTCTCCCCTGAGCCTTCTCTTCTCCAGGTTAAACAACCCCAGCTCCCTCACCCTCTCCTCACAGGACTTGTACTCCACCACCAGCCTTGTTGCTCTTCTCCGGACCTGCTCCAGCACCTCAATATCCTTCCTTAAGTAATACAGGCACAAAGGTTAGGCTTGGCCCTTAGCTTTTGTATTTTCTTTTATGTGTATTCAATAGATAAGCAGTATTTATATATATATATATACATATATAGTGTATACATTCACTGTATACACTATATATATATATAACAAATTCAGTATGTGCATATAAGAGACCAGTTGTATCAGATGAATATTCACAAGTCCGTGGTGCCTGATGGGTTTCATTCCACAGTACTGAAAGACCTAGAGAATGTTATGGCAGGACCCTTCTCAACCATCTACCAAAGGTTTTGGGAGTCTGGAGAAGTCCCCTCTGACTGGAAGTTGGCCAGCGTTATTCCGTTGGGTGCTACTGAAATGCATTTAAAAAACCATGCAGTGATCAGGCACAGTCAACAAGGGTTCACAAAGGGAAAGTTCTCTTTAACTGATTTGATAACTACGAGGTCACCCACGTAGCAGATGAAGGGAAGGTGGTGGATGTAGTTTTTCTAGATTTTAGTAAGGCTTTTGATACTGTCCCTCCCAGTATCCTTTTGGACAAATTGTCCAGCTGTGGGATGAATGGATTCTGGGTGAACTGGATGAATGACAGAGCCTCAAAGACTTGTAGTGAATGGGGCTGTATCTGGCTGATGAAAGTCACCATGGCTGTTCCTCAAGGTTCAGCTCTTGGGCCAGTTCTGTTCAATATGTTTATCAGTGATCTGGATGCAGGAGCTGAATGCACCATTAGCAACATTTTGACAATACCAAACTGGGAGATGCCCTTGACTCCCTTGAGGGACTAGAGATGGCTCAAAGCTGGATCAGGGAGGCTCAGACTTGACACTAGAAAACATTTCTTTACCAAGAGTGAGGTCAAACACTAGAACAGGCTTCCTAGTGTGCTGGTTGATGCCTCAAGCCTGTCAGTGTTTAAGAGGCATTTGGATAACTCTCTTAAAAACATGCTTTAACTTTTGATCAGCCCTGAAGTGGCCAGGCAGTTGGATTAGAGGATTGTGGTAGGTCCTTTTCACTGAGTTTATTCTATTCTATTCTATTCTATTCTATTCTATTCTATTCTATTCTATTCTATTCTATTCTATTCTATTCTATCCTATTCTATTCATTTTCATTTTAGAGGGGTTATAATATCTGCCCTACAGAGCATGACCTTGACAACAAACACACAGAAATTTGTGTGACTTGACTATAATAGGCTTGACTATGCTTTGTTTTATTTACCTGCTCTCCCAGACAGCAAAGTTTTCATGAACAGAGCATTGAGTCATTCAGCTTCCTCCCTGCTGTCTGCCGGGGTGTGAAACTTGGTGAAGGAAATAACTGTGCTTGCTCTGCACGGACCTCTGCTGAGTGAGCACTCTGATGTCTTTATTTCTCCTTTTGTGTGTATTGTTAAGGAGGCTTATACCTTCTTTTTATAGATTACTGATGAGATTCTCTGCTCTCAAAATTGAGTTCTCAATACAAGCTGAGTGACATACCATCAAGACTGTCACCACTTGCAGTGATGAGGCCATGGACTTGAAGAGTGTTTGAAGAGCACCCTGGTTGCACACTTCCCTGGCAGCCACTCCTGTGACACTAGAGTGTACCCTGGGATGCTGGAAGCAACTCACATCACCCCCCTTTCTAAAGGTGATATATCTTATGGATCCAATGTGATCTCTAAAGTTTCAAGTACCATTAACTTCTTCACAGTGTTTCCAGCTCCTCACCCTCCCACATGCATCCACATTCCAGCCTTTTTATCCAGACCCACCAGTTTCCTGAGAATGCAGTTATGCCAGTTGTGTTCCCCTTTAATTAATTACTGTAGGGAAGATGTGAAAATGTGAATAACAGCATAAAGTTCCTGCAAAAGCTTACTTGGCTGTCCAAAACAGCAAAGATGCAAATGAAACTCATTTTCAGATGGATTTCTTTAAACTCTGGTCCCCAGGTCCAGGATAGTTCAAGCTAACCTTCTAGAAAAGGAGTTTGCTGCACTAGTCTTAATAGGGAGCAATTTCATCAATAAAAGAGTAAACCAAAATGGGGTGTGGCTGAAGGAATTTAATTTTGTGGCTATGCCCTGGTCAAACTTTTTCTAGTGAATAGATAACTTCTCTCTCATAACTGTAGACTCTAATGAGGGTCTCACATCCTATCTACCTCTGTGGCGGTCTTTCTTATTTCTCAGCATAAATTGTGTTTCTCCTGTCACCACTTGTTTCCAGGCTTGGCATCACATTGATGTGTCTAAGACATGCATCACAGGCTTCTTCCTTTCCTCTTCTTTATTTTTCAGACTTTATTTTGATGACTTGCCTCTTAATTTCTGTGTTCTCAGCTTACAATTTCGGACAAGTTCTTTCATCATTACATACATTTTCTCCTCACAAAATGTTTAGATCAGGAAAAAGCCATTGTATTCTTTGGTGTTTGCTGTCATGTAAGTCTGTTATAGCTGGGAAAAGGTAAATGTTATGAATTAGTCTTGAGCGTTGAGAAAAATAACTAATAGCCTAGCAAGCAACATAATCTGTTTTTCTTCTACTGTTTCACCTTAGACTTGTAAATTGAATACAACATGCTCAAAAATCTATCCAGAATGCAAGGTGTTGGAAAAAGAGGGAAAAGTTATTACAAAAAATAATTTTTATGGGCAGCCTGTTCTGGGGCTGAATTTCACACTTCTTTCCTATGGGCAGTTAAAAAAGGGCACAGAAAAATGGTAGCATGAAGGTGTTGCTCTGTTCTTCGCGCTGAACTTTGCCATCCTTTTTTTAGGGGCATTAAAGGCAGATATTTGAACTGATGCTTCTCTGTTCTGCAGATACCAACATGCCCATAACTTCACCTGCGTTTACCCCATCATGTACCCCTTGAAGCCCACCTTGCCCTAGCCACAGGGGATGCATCCATGGTGGAAGGGCTGGTGCGGGCAGCCAGGTGAAGGCAGGAGGAGGAATTAAGAGTGCAAGCTAAAGCAGTTAGGAGTGTACTGACAGCCAGGCAAAAGTAAAGGGAGGCAGTAAAATGAAACACAGGAATTGGATGGGGAAGTCAGGTGGAGCTCTCTTATCCTCTGCTTGCCAAGCACTACAAGCTTACATGCTGGCTGTCATAAAACATGAAATAAAGCAGAGCCTCTCAGCTTGCTCCTATAGGCTGTTGCTGAAAGATCAATTCACCTGTTTAAATATGGATCTGATGCACCTTCTCAGGCAGTGACAAATTGGATCTACGGTTTCATTGCATGAGCTGCAATGTGAAATGCAGGGATGTCACTCTGCAGACGTGGGGGCACAAGCAGTGCCACAGCTACATCGGGAAGTAGCTTTCGTGCTCATCCCGCTGTGGTGCTGTTGGAGGACTGCGTAATTATGACCACCAGCTGCCCAATCTGGGCCTCCTGTGTTAGAGGCAGCCCAAACACCCAATGCCTCATGGCTCATGTTATAAGTTACTAAATGGCTATATAAATTAAAAGAGCCAATTTATAATTAAAAGAGGTAAAATGTATTAATAAACATGGTAAATAAGCAAAAAATCCACGCGTGGGGCTGGTTAGCCCCATGGCTAACAGCGCTGATTGTCATTTTCTCTGGTCTTTTGTACCCTTTCAGCTTCGGTTTATCTCTTCTTGTTATCAGCAGCTGTCTGTCTTCTTGGCTTCCCCTCAGTCTTTAGATATGTATGTCAGTGAATGTTTATTGAGGTCTAGGTGTTTCCAGGAATCACTTCTTTGAAGGATTAAGCTGTTCAAGAAATGGTCATTGTATAACTATAACTAGTTACTTATAATTTTTTTACGGTCAACATTTAGCCAACATATTACATTAAGTCCCTCTTGCAAGCATTTCTCTCGCTCGAGGACACCCTTTCCAGCAGTGGGACTGCTCAGCTGGACACAGCCATCCACTGGCTCTGGGGGCTGATGCCCCCCAGCATCCCAGCCTGGCCAGCGGGGACTGGTGCCCGGAGGACAGGCTGGAGGACCAGGGGCATGCTGACACCTCCACCTTCCAGCCCGTCCTCAGACAGCACGGCCCGAGAGGCAGCAGCCTTTGTCGCCTGCTTGTTTAAGGTAATTACTACGTGTAATTCCTCCCTGCTGGTTCTGCTGGGGCGGAAAAGGCTTTGGCCTTCACTTCGCTCTACACAATAAAGAAAAAAAATCTGGTTTATAAACACCACTTTTTCTACACTTTCAAAGGCAGGTTGTAGGGTGAGAGTCAGGAGAATGGTCCCTATTTGGCAAGCAAGATAATAATGATGACGTTGCTGCAGGGAAAACTCTTGTCCAGTCTCCCTGAGAACTCTTATAGTAAACAATTATCTGTCAAAGATACTCTGCTGCCTCCACCACTCACCCTCCCATTCGATATCAAACAACCCCAAAAAGCGGCCCAGTTGTGTGCAAAGAGTGGATTTTGTTTCAGAGGGTGGGAATTCGTAACTCTTCAAAGGTATTTAGTGTTGATTAAAACCTATGCAACCCAAAGAAATATATAGCACCGTTTTTCAAGAGGGGATGAAGTCAGTTTGATTACCAAGTGTTTTGTTAACATGTTAAAATATGCTTTTTGATTCTTAAAATTCAGTGCTTAGTACTGGTGGAAAACAATCGTTTGTGCTCCATGGAGCAATGAAAAATCAAGTGACTTTAAACTACAATAATATCCCACGATATAATAAAAAATACATCTTCATATTTTACCAGGAAATCTTAAAAATAAGGCTTTTTTTAAAAAGTAAATTGTGGAGGAAAACATATAAGCAATATGGAAATTCTTAATTTAAAATCTACCTCACAGTCAGCAGTGTGTTGATTTGAAATGCCTTGCCTTTCTAACTGTTCCCCTCCTCCTATTAAGCACTGCATCCAATTTGTATGTTATTCTGATGAAATGGTTTAAGCGAGAGAAAATGAGTAGTTTGAAAAATAAAGGAAAGTTCTACAGAAGAAATGAAGTGCTATCATTGAAATCTTTATTTATGTGGAAAGAAAGGGCTAAAACATTACCTCAGAATTCAAGATTACAACATCAGTAGGATATAAAGTAAATCCATTCTCGTAGTGAAACATCAGAAACCATAATCCTTTTTCAAAGACCTTTTGTTATTTTAATGTCTGACAAATTATGCTTTTTTAAAAGAAGAAAAACACTTAGATTTAAGAGGTTTCTTTTACTTCAGTAAAAGTAGTTTCACTATTTAAAAGTTTTAATTTTCTGTAACCAATAGTATTTACTATGCTGGCTAAGTATTAACACAAGAGTAAGGTTGTTTTAGCCTCAATAGGACCAAGTACAAAGTTGCCACCAAAGACTTTTGCATCAAGTTGTTATGGCAACTTAGTCTTCTAGAAAGTCTTAAGTTTTAGCAAAGGGTTTTGTTTTGTTAATTTGGTTGCTTCTCCTTCTGGTTTTGAAGTTGTTAAGTGTTATAAAAATGTCGCATCATTATCATTCAAATGATGGGAGGTCTCAGAACATACTTAAAACCTGTTTATGCCGCAAGACATTCCAGGATGATGTCCAAGGACCCCCAACCCTGCCTAGAGGGCGAAACCCTCGAGCTCAGCAGGAGCACAGGAGTCATTCCACAGTGATCCCAGCACTGAGAAACCAGGATAAAAAGAAACGAACTACGTTATTTACCTCCCGTGTTCTAAAGGAGAGACGGGATGGATGAAGGGATGGAAGAAGGGATGCACAAAAGAAAGCTCTCTCTTTCACGTGTTCGCGTGGAAAAGCAGAAACAACAAACTCCCCGTGGGTGTTCCGGACTCCTGACACCCCATGAAGAACTGGAAGAGTGAAACAAGCTCCCGAGAGCTCTGCAGCCAAAGGGCAAGTTTTGACTGGTGCAGACAGGGCAGGAAGTTGTTGTGGGAAGCCTGTTTAAGTCCTGTAGGGAAGAGACAGAACTGAGGGCTTAAAACCCCCCAAATTTACAAGAGCTCAGGATCAGGGATCGTTACAAGGCATTGGCAACAACCCTCCTGAAACGCTCGCAGTGCTGCAAGCCCCTGCTCTGCAGACCCTCAGTTCCCAACCCTATCCCTGTCCCAGACCTGCAGCACAAGGTCCCACATACCCGAGTGCAGTGGGAGCTGCAAACCAGCCCTGGGCACGGGGGTCCTGGGCTGATTTCCCTGGGCACGGGGGTCCTGGGCTGATTTCCCTGGGCATGGGGGTCCTGCAGGGTCCTGGGCTGATTTCCCTGGGCATGGGGGTCCTGCAGGGGTCCTGGGCTGATTTCCCTGGGCAGATCCTCCTGCTGGCCCCAGCTCAGACTGGCTTTGGGGGCTTCCATGTGTGCGCCACAAGAGACTAAATGAATTGGGTCTGTCATGAATGAACTGTGTCTTTTTTTTCATAGTAACAAATTTTCGGAGTTTTGAAGTAAAGCTGGTAACTATGGGGGGATTGTGTTGTTTTTATCAGAATTTTGGCTTGTTGGTTTTTTCCTCAAGTCTTTCCTTTCCTAGATTTCCTACTGGGATCTTTTTAAAGAGAAAGATGGATGGAAAGGAACTGGGGAAATTGAAAAGAAAACCAAAATTTTCAAAAATAAAAACCCGACTTTCATGGGACTATAACAGTTTTGGAAGGCAACAATGAAATTATTTTTCAAACCTGAAAGTATTTTGACATTTAAAACAGTATCTCATTTCTTTTGCAGAAGGGAGTCAATCCACTAAATACCTACATGGCAAACATAACAATAAGCTTTGTCCACCAAGTTCTGCTGAAGATTTCTGTCATGAACTTGGGCAAAGCACTTAATTTGCCAGTTTCTCAGTGCACTGTTTGTGCAATGAGAACAATAGCACTTCCTTTTTCTCATCCTTTGTCTTGTTTATTGAGATAGTCACCACTCCAGGGAGTACACAATCTCTAATTATGAACCACCAGCATAATAGCACCCTGATCTCTAGGACCTACCGCAACACAAAGAACTAATAATCATCTCAAGTCTTCTGTTCTGATGCATGGTCTGCAAGAGTTATGAATACTAACATATGCTGGAAAGTTCTGTTTAATTTTATGCCTTTGAAAGAAAATAAAAGCCTGTTTTCCCCACTGCTGCCATTTGCACGGGCTTATGCTTTCCAGGAAGCTTCTGCCTTTGCTTGTCTTCCTTCTCCTTTTCAGAACAGAAATAAAAGTCTCACTGAATAAAATAAAGATTATGAACGGCCAGCCTTTTGCTTCCTACCAGTTACTGTCACCCAGGAACGTGCAGCAGAGGATGTCTACGTTATCATTTGGTTTCACAGGGATCTGCAGGGATCTGCCAGATGCTGGCCATATGCTTAATCCTGACAGGAATTATCTACGTTCTGTGCTGTCTGTACATGACTGATTCCCTGTTTATGTATTTTTACTCGATTAGAGCATATTATAAATCCAGCTAGCTTAACTTTCATGGTTAGAATCCAAATTCTCCAGTTTCTGAGGGTGTTTCTTTATTAAAACGAAGTTCCACTGCCATTGTGGAAAATTCATGCAGCAACAAATGGGACGAAAACAGTAAAATTTCATACAAACGTATTGAACACAGAACAAAAAGCCCGTGGAATTTGATTTACAATGACAGCCCTTCTTTAGAGTTTGTTTTTTAGTGATGTGGTAGCATTTCACAGCACACACAGTTTCCCATCAGCTCCTGATCGTCGGCCCTGCCCACAGTTTCTGTCCGCAGAGCGCCTCGTGTGCTTTCCACCGTGGAGATCCACGGCCATCCCAGCCATGGCAAGGCTGGGAATGTATTCCTTGGCTCCCCTCACCGCCCCTGGGGAGAGGGACTGCCAAGCAGGGAATGATCAGGTGAATTGCTCACAGTCAGAGGAAACAGTCGACCTGGGAACTGAGTTGCTCAACTCTCCAGCAGCAGCCAAGCCACAGGCTATTATTTGCTTTTGAGGCCCGTGCACGTCTCCAGGTATTTGAAGTCAGATTTTGTGAGTGGTCTCACTACGAGCATACTCATCTTCGAATGATCCAACACTGTACAACTCCAGGGCAGGCTTTGATGCTCCCAGGCCAGGGTAAATCTTTGCTACCAAAGCATTCTAACACGCCTTTTCCATAGGCGGCTTATTTTTCAGAATGCAGGAACAGATCCCTCGGGGATGCAGATTGATTCCTCAGGACTCAACTTCAACATTCTCACGTGGTAAAATGAAGTAGGAGGATCCAGTGAAAGGAGCTCTCATTTCTCATTTAATTTACTACCTAATACTCATCAGCCCAAGATTTATAAGGCACTACAGAACTGTCTACATGTTTCCCCTTGTGGCAGATAGCAGATAACTGTTAATAGACTTGCTTAGAAAGTTTATTTAAAGGAAGAACTTAACTGTATTATTTTTCATGGAGGTGTGAACATTGCTTAAGGAGCTTAAGTCTCCATGTATAAGTATTATCAGATAGGTTCATGAGGATGCTAATGTGCATTAATATGAAACTCCAAAACCAGCTTTCTACTGGTATATGTAGATAGGGCCATTTTGTAAATAATGCCCTTTCTGATATTGCAGAGTTCTGGGATTGCTGCATATCATTACTACCAAATATAATAATATTAACCCATAACACACACCTTCTCTCTCCTCTTTATGCAGCTCCAGTAAAATCCCCAACAAAACCATCCCTGCAGAATCCAGTCTCCCCTACAGCTGCACCTGGACCTGCTCCAGGAGGATTTTGTCTGCCCTTCTACACAGGAGCACGAAGATGTTGTAGGAAAGCAAAGGTGCCGCAGGGGTTCCACACCACTTCTCATTTGCACTGGTCAGAAGGCCCCACGTACTTTCACATTCCGGTCCCACTTTCGATCTTTGCTACAGCCACAAGGAGCTCACCGTGTGGGACTGGGCTCTGGTTTCCACGCGCTGTGACAGAGATGTCCGACTCCTTTCCACGCAGCTGAGCAAGTTTAGAACCTTTGGCCTTCAGTAAGAGGGAAGGGTACACACCCAGCACTGCTCAGCACTTTCCAGGGTTTATCCCACTCTGCACATGCTGCATGGTGATGAAAACGTGATTAAAGGACTGTATTCTACATTATGTCCAGCTTTAGGGAAATATTTTAATGGAATAAAGACAGGGCCATATATTTTCTTTTTTTATTTTCTTTATTTTTTTTTTTTTTTTGATTTAGCTGTAAGTTTCACCTCCTGGTATTTACAACCTGAAGCTCTCCAATATTGGGCTAGCTAATAGGATCCAGACAATGAAGCTGACTACAGGGAAAAGCAAGAGGCTGTTTTAGTTTCACCAGCCAAGGAGAAGAAAAGACCCAGCTTGATAAATGGTGAGAAGTATATTAGATGTTAAAAAATATTTCATTTTTAATAATCCTAGGTGTTACTGACAACCCAGGTAAAAAGTTCATTTCTTCAAAATATATTTAATCTGACAGTATCCCTTTAATTAAGTAGCAATTTAGATTTTCTTCTCCTCCACATACAAAGCTTTAATGAAACATGAAAGCCCAAAAGAAATTTGTGTGTGTTTCATGGCCAGGCATGAGGAATGATTTTCTGTTTAAATTCACAGACAGTAGCTTTACAAACAGCATTTAATATTTGTCGGAAGTATTATCTGCCTCTTTCCCTCACAGCATCACATTACTAAGGTAATAAGTACATGAGAATACATGATTTCCTGGCTCCTGTATTGAATATGCACCTTTAAACAAAGTTAGACTTGGGAATTTACCCATATCTTAAAATGCTAATCTAACACTAATTAAAAGGGCGGTGAACGCGCTTTGATGGGTTCTAGTTCGTAGCATATGACAGATGAATTCAGATGGCAGGCAGGACTGCAGCAGAATTCCAACACCAGCGCTGCAGCGAGCTGGGGGAAGCCAGGGCTCTCTGCACTGGTGCAGGGGCAGGGAGGAGGCAGAGCTGCAGCTTGCCCCCCTCCCTGTGGGTGCTGCCATCCTCCCAAGGTGTGGCCGGGCACAGCCTTTGTTTCTCCTTTCACAGCTGCTTTCCGGGCCTGAAGCAAAAACTGGGCTGCTCCTGCATCCTCCCCATCCCTCCCTCTGACATATACACACCTTGCTGTTCACTGTGCAGGGTTGGGTTCCTCAGAAAGGCCAACAGCCTCTCTGGGGAAGGAAAACCACACGGTGGCACTTCCTTCTGCCCCCAAAACGCAGGTCATTCCTTCAACCCCTTAAAGCCCCACGTGTGCCTGTTGTTAAAGGAGCACAAAGAGATCAGGTAAATATTTCTAGATGAGACTCTTTGGCCGGTGTCTCCTGTAAATAATTCTGCCTTGTAGACCTTCCTGTCTTAGAACCAGGAGAAAATGAAACCCCAGCTCGCAGTGCAGTTTGGAAATGGTCTATGAACTTGCAAGTGCGTGCCCCTTTTGAACTGACTGCAGCCCTCTTAGAGGTCCTTAAGGCATGATGACATGTAAAAAGCGAACTGAATTGCCTTTGCATTCCTGCCTCCCACATGAGGAAAGCCAAAATTTAATTCGTGATAATTAAAAGGTTTGATTAAAAAAGGTCACATTTTTGAAACAGTCTTCTTAGGTGTCATTCTGAAAGGATTTGGAAGCTGGAATTTCCCTGCACCATTACTTACCTGCCTGTGTAAAGCAGACTCAGTCCTTCCTTCTTACCCAGATGGCAGAATTCACAATATTCCTTATCCCTATTGCCCTTATAACCCTTTACAGAGGGTTCTCCCTACAGGTAGCAGTTGAATTTTGAGCATCCCATCTGTGGCTGGACTAGAGACTGCAGGACACTCTTCCCACATCTATGGAAATATCTCGGCCACTGAAGCACCAGGTACCCCAGGGTTGACAGATCCTCCCTGAAAGTGCCAAGTCAGTTTGTACAAATAATTAAATTCCCACTGGATCCTAACACTGCCTGTACTTCGGGGTTAATGCACAAGTTCCTTGACAGCCTCCCTGAGGCAGTGGCAAAGTTTGAGTGGCTTTACACACACCCTCTGGCAAAGCCAGAGACTGGAACTGAGCAGGACCTTTTAAAAGACCAGCAGCATTTTAACAGTGGGATCTGGGATGGCTCTGCACGTTTAAAAATCTGGCTTGGAGCGCTTTTCCCAGGGTCTCTCAGTGAAATGGTGCCAGTGTTGGATGCTGACCTCTGCTCTCCTGAGGAATGTCTGCCCTGATTTTTTCAAACAAGGCTTAGGGACACCCAGAAGGTTTAATGCCACATTGTACTGAGGACAGGATGAGCCCAGTCTGGCCTGCAAAAGACCATGGAAAAGCATCCAGAGTCCCAGTGTGCACCTTAAAAACGAGATCAGACTGCCCTTGCGAGGAGCTGGGGGAGACAGTTTTTTTCCAGATTGTTCTTTGTCCCTTTGTGAGGAAGGATCTTATTATGAGCACGGCCGACTTTCTAGACCAAGAAAATTCTGCCAGTCACAAGTTCTGCTTGATCTGACTATCACAAACTGTATGTACACCTCTAACATGTTCCTTGAATGCCACTTCTGTGTTCCCCTGCTCTTCGATCAGAGATAAATAAACGAAAGGCAGCATGATGCCTGTTATCTAAAAAGATTCAGGTAGAGCAAGTATCATAGCACAATCAGGGTGCTTGAAAATTGTATTTTCCTGAAAAAGACTTCTACTTGCCTTCTTGGATCACACACAGAGGAAGTCCAAGGTCTGGAGGGAGAAAATAACTCTTAGTAACTGAACGTTTGAACGTTCATACAGGATTAATTACTTGTTTTATTTTTTTCTTTAATTTTAAATGATTGTACTGCTAGCAGAAGTGGAAAGTAAAGACTCTGATCTATGCCAGGCACTTAGTACATGCAAATACTCTGCAAGTTTTCCCTATCTTGAAGAATTTCAGCATAAACTACAAAGGCAAAGTGGACTGAACCGATCCCTGGAGAAAACATGTGCAACTCCACTTCTATAAAAAGCCTGCTTGCTTCAATAGGTCTGTGTCCATTTATCCTCAGGATGAATTCACACATTTTTTTCTATTATTAGATGGACATCCTATTTCTAATGGAGCCTATGTGATCTAAGCACTTGCACTGATTTTTTTCTAGAAGTGAAATTCTCTGCTTAGGGGCTGAACTGCATTGCTGAGCAGAGCTGGAAGGATAATTGAGGTACATTAACATTTGCAATGCCATTATGCCAAATCTGAAATACTGGGCTATACAGGAAATTTCAAACAAAGCATCTGCTCAGTCTTGGTGAAGCAAATCTTCCGTCTGAGGCACATTGCACGAGCAAATTAGTGCACCAGGGATTAGACTGCTCTTGAATTGTCACCAAAACGCAGGAATTTCACCACTACTAAATAACATGGGAGGAATTGTGAATACAATTTTTCCCCAAAACCTATTTCCACAAAAATTTGCATCCTAGCTGTCACTATGGTTCATAAATTTCTAGTTAACATTTACCGAAGGCAATAGGTTAGTGAATTGAAATATTCAGTACAAGACCAAGGCAAGCCGTGTAAGGCCAGTGGGTTATTATAAGCAGTGGAAAGCAGACGCTTAGAGCAGGTTAGGTGTGAACCACAAGGGTTGCAGCCAGGTTTTCCCTGTATGAAAGTCAAATGTCAGGCTGCCTGTGCTTGGTTATGGTTACCATGAGATCAGCTCTCTGTATCCTGTGAGTCATGTTCTCCACAGCCTTGGCCAACTTTCCTGCACTCTTTTTTTGGGGGGGGAAGGTGTATTTACCCTCAGGCACCCCTGTGAGTGAGCAGTCCTGGCTCTGAGCTGCTTGTATGGCCAGTGGGACAGCGATGAACAGCGTTAGACTAAGGGGCAGGACAGCTCCAGGAGCACTTTGTTCCCATCTGTGCAAGCAGGACACGTTCTGCCCACACCAGAGGGAGCTCAGATGTGACACAGGTTATGCTACAGCTTGACTTTCCACATTGCATGACCACGGGGAGGCACTTTCAGAAGACACTCAGGATTCCAGAAGCAGTCTCACGAGATTTACACTGCCGACCTGAATGGTTCCATGAACTTCCTCCTTCCCAAGCAAGGAGCTGTGTTGATGAAGGTCTGTGCACTCCATGTTGGCACTGAAAATGTGCCCTACGTGGTCTATTTGGTAGGTTTTCCAGTTCTCAGCAGCCTCTCTCCAGTGCTGGCAGCAGTGATGGAACACCCCTGGCTATCTCGAGTGACAGCAATGACAGAGACACGTGGGCTGTGATAAACTCCTGTTGAACCACACAACATTTCTGGGAAGGTCTTTTTTGTTATTGCAGCAGGAGCGGTGTGGAATTTTACAGAGCTCACATGCTGAAACATAAACAACAACGAGGCAGCCTTGAGGAAGCTGTTTAACACCTCCTTGTACCTAAACAGCAGCAAGGGATGCACCCTCAACTTGTGGAAACCGAGCATGTTTTTTAACAGACAAACTTTCTCACCACTGACAGCAGAGGAGCTGGAAGAGTTTCCACCACACACCTGCCTTTCTTTATCTCTGGTCTTGCAGCTTTTTCTTGCTTTCAATTCCTCCCTTCCTCTTTCCCACAGTTTAGTATACCCTTTTCCTGGCATCAAAGAAATAGGATCTGAAGCCTGGAATCACAACACTCCCTTCTCCACAGCTCATTCCACTTCAGCTTTCTCAAGGCTGTGAGAAAGCAAACATTCCAGAAACCTCGGAGGTAAGACCCAGATTTTTTGATGGAGCCCATTAAATCCAGTGAGAATCCCATTTTGAGGATCTGTAAATACCTGCGAGAACTCTGGCGACATGCAGTGCTGGGACCAATGAATATTAATGCAGGAGAACTGAGCTCAGGCACCAGCAAAGCAGTGAACAGGTAGGAGAGCTCCTTCTGTACAGGCTGTGTCAGCATTTAAGTGCTAGATTATGTTTAGCAGCACCAAGCACAGCAGTCCCCTGCTTAATTTTCTCCACCTAACAGTTGCCTTCAGAGTTTAAAGATTTATACACCCTTCTGCACTCAGCATCAAAATAGGAGCTAATTTCCATGCCCCTTAGCAAATGCAGGTCCATGTCTCCAATCCTTTGTTTTCATACAAATTTCGTCACCCTTATTTGTTCCAGTCTGACCAGTTTTGGAGTAAAGGATCTTCTTGATTGAGGCAGCAGAATATGACCCCCAGAGAGGAGTCTGCGGCTAAATTGTGCCACTTTCATGATGAAAGAGTCTGGCAATATATTCCTAGAGCATGGGTTTCTTGATTGAATCAGAAAAGGAAAAGAAAATTAATTACATCAGATAATTCTATGCTTCAAATCCATATTTAACAACGATGTCCAGCATTATCATCAGCTACCCAAATCAATGAAGGTGATTCCAATGGGAGTGCTGTGAGACTAAAACTGAGCCCTGGAGTACAGCAGGACCTGAGATAATGTAAGAGGTTTATACCCTCCCTCTTTCCTCTTCCAAAGGAATCTCATCCTGCCTTTTGCTCTCACCTCCACTCTCCCAATTAGCTCTACACAACTATTTGTGGACAGGCACTCTAAACTAAACCACTGAAAGGAATTGATTTAAAAATACACCCTTTTTCCTTTAGGAAGAAGCGATTGGAAAGCAAGGAGAAACTGCTCCCACACACCAGATAGGAAACCTTGAGGCCCGACCCCAAAGGCAGGCAGTCCACCCCAGGCTGTGAGATGTGACACAGATCTTTAAAAAGCCTGCCAAAGGCACGACCTGAGATGGCAGCCCCACAGAGCCTGGAAAAACACGCTGTTGCTTGACAAAGTGCACCCAAATCCCTTCCCCGAGCTGTTCTTTAAAAATTAAAGTGACCTAAAGCTGAGCACATTTTAAAGTGTTGTTTGTTAAACAAACAAACAAAAAATGCAGCAAGCGAAGCAAAGGAAATAATTCCTAACCAAGAGTACTGCGTGATGTATTTCTGCGAGAAAGGCCCTTGGCGTTGCTGTGCTGAAAGCAGAGGACATTTTATAAATGTATTTCTATAAACAGAGAAGTATTCAAATTGGAAAAGCCCGTTTGGCTGCCTCTCCCCCTTTGCAGCTTGTGTACTCCTTCAGCAGATAACAGAGGACAGCTCTTGCTAGCAGGCTGCTCTCCACATTCTCTTCATTAACTCTGTGAAAAAGAAAAGCTCCCTTCGACGTTGTTTGATGGTAATTAGACGCTGAATCAGGGAATGTGTCAACCTGCCGACGTTCTCCGGGTGTTTACAGTTTCTTCTGGCACATTACACCTGGTTTTATTTAGGGCTTTCTTAGAAACCTGTGTTATTACAGGGAGTATCGTTCGAGGAGCTGGTGACATATTTGGAATATAATTGTGGAGACGGTGTTTTTATAAATTCCACACAAAAAAATCTCAGAGCTCCTCGGATACACTGGGAGTCTTTTCAATTCACAAATTAGGGTGATTTTTCATCGCAGAAACAGATGATTCGACAGAATCAACATTATCAGAGAAGATGCAGACTGTTTTTCTTTATCTCTTTGAGCAGCACTGGTAAATTCACAGTGCTAGCAGTTTGGAATTAATGGTCTCTACCAGTAGAGGCCAATTAGAATTTCAGTCCTAAAGAAGATCTGACAAGTTCCCTACACAGGAAGCCTTAAAAAACTATAAACACTCTCTAGCTAAGAGTCCACAGGCAGCATTACACTTTGCTCTGTATCTGAATTTGCTGTTTGGGCTGTGAACAAAATGATGAACAAAACTCCCTCTTTGGCTACCAGAAAGCAGTCAGTTCTCACTTGGGCGACAATCCTTATTTCCACACCTGCCTTTTCTCTCACACTGTGTGTACTGCACCCAGTTACAGCAAACCTTGCCAAAGGCTGATTCACCAGGACGTGTAACACGGAAATACCAATTTCACCCCGTGGCCTCCTTAGGCTGGCCTGAAGTCACTTCCACCTGTATGAGCCAAGCAGTCAGCACACCTGGGAAGCTCCAAGAGAAATGAATGCCCTCTTTAAGTCAGGATGATGATTCAGTAACTGACGTGCTTCTCTGATTTGGAACTCAACCGACGTCTTGTCCTGACACCGTCTTTTCACTGCAAACAGCTTTCTCCTTCCTCACACGGTGCCCATCGTACTTGTGAACACAACCAAGGAAAGAGCACGACAGGAGCAATCACATGCAAAATCCGCAGAGCTCCTTTTATAAAGCTGGCTGTTTGCATTTCTTACTGTCTTTGTAACTCTTATGCTTTTTGAGGACAAAACATTATATTCCAGGTCTGTCTCCAAGGAAAGAAACAGAAGAACTCTCAACTCTGTTACGAACAGTTCCATGGAAACCAGGAAGACTGTTGGTACCATAAACACAGCTGGAGGCAGATCAAAGCAGTGCAGGCATTTTTCAACAAGAAAGATGACAACTTTTCTCAAATGAAATTAAGGTTTCTACTCACTCTTGCGATGCTCGGAACATCCGCGTTCCGTATCCCAGTTTTTTTACTCTCTTGGTGGGACAGATGGTAATGAGGTGCCCAATTCCCAATGCCCTTCAGTGAGACTTGGGCACCTGCCTCATCATTTTTCAAGACTGCTTTCTCCCTGTTATTCTCAGCTTTGACAAACTACAAACCAGGAGATTCCATTTGCCACTCCGCTGACAGGCAGCAGTTTGCCTTCAAACTGCTCAACCTCTGTATTCCCTCTTTTAGCCACCCCATCTGTGAATTAAAACCCCACCCTTTTACTAATGTATTTAATACTTTTTAAGATGCTTTGAGCTTGCACTAGAGCTACGCTAAAAATACACCCATACCTAAATTACCAACATTCAAAAAATCACAGGAAAAATACCTGTTGGTGGATTAGCCGCCTGTGATCAACGCCAAACAAAAATCTACTGTGGTTTTGCTAAGGTCATTTAGTGCTGTGCAAGTCCCATGAGGTAAATATTTTTGAAAGTGGGGAATGCTTTGAGATTAAGCAATACATTACAGTTTTTGATCAAATGCCAGAAGCCATAGGTGAATAGGAAACAGACATCGGTAATTACAGTTCGTACTTCAGCTATTTCAAAACCCCTTGCTTCAATGAGCAAGTATTAACTGGACAGACACTCCTTCACAAATTAGAGGCTGCAAAGACTTATTACACACCGTATTTATCTTTGAAACTTGTCCAACAGAATTAAACTAAAAAAATAATGATACAGATTATGGTTGCAGGCAAAAAAACTATTAAAACTCAAACAACTATATATATGTTTTTATCTGTCAAACCGTCCCTGCAGCCACTCTTTGCTTAAGGAGCTCAGGAATGTGGTATTAAGAAATACTAGTAATTGTATTAGTATGCTGTTGTCAAACTTCAAACTGGCTGTATTTTATCACAGGAGCCGATAACAGAATTTCGTGATTGTGCAGGCCTTCAAACGCGACGGAACGGCAAGGACACGAGGTGGGAGCAGAAGTGCAAAGGCGTGACACCCACGGGAGGGAGAAGCGTAGATGGAGTGTCGAGGCTGTGCACAGAGCCACCCATTTGACATCAGCCGAGCCCACCGTGAGCCCACAAGCAATCCAAGCAGCTCCCCATGTTCCAGCATGTGGGTAACAAGCTCCGTTAACAGCCCTCCCTGCCGAAGCCTGGCACGTAACAGAGGTGTCTGAGCAGGCCAGGATGCTCCAGGTACAACCCCCTCCAAAGAACAGCGGTGATTGTGGAGCACATTCCCCGTCCTAAGTTAGCTTTTCCGTTGACTCCAGAGACCTACACTTGGGAAGCTGCAAGATTTTTCCTCAAAAGACTTAAGGCTACTCGGGATATCCAAGATAGTACCATGACCAATGCTGGATGAAATATGAAATCGTGGTGGAGAAAAAACTGGGGCAAAACTAGTGCAGGCAGTTATGATCTTCAGGCCTTCTGAGGAGAGGAAGGTGCTCAGGCAAGGCTGCCTTTTAACTGTTGCCCAACTCAAGATAGCATCAAATGAGCTCCTAATAAATACTTGGCTTCACAACAGATTCATACCGAAATTTATAATTTAAGCACGTTCCTCCAGATTTCAGTCAGACAAGAAGCTAATGCAAACTTTTCATTTGCTAAAAGAATTACTATTACAGCTCAAATTTAGTGCAGTGTCAGAGACTCAAGCTGATTAAAAATCTTAACTAGTTAACTAAACCAAGTGTTAGGATTGTTTTAACACCATTAAACAGAAAAAGCTAGGTCTCAGAATGCATTTTTACTTCTTTGGCCAAAATTTACAACACAGAGCAAACCTACAAAAAAATGTGTCAGAAACGCAAAACATTTCAAAACAGATCCCCAGTTTAGGAGGATGCTTATTAAAGGCACAATCATGCATTCATTTATTACGTATTTATATGATCTCCTTAAAGCTGTATTAGGCTTTTGAATTTTCCCTGTTAACCAGAGATTTCTGAACATGGTATAACTCTGGAAATGAACTATAATAAGCAAATGCTTTAGGTAAATAAAAATGCTTAAGATGTGATCATTCTAAATTCTAAAAAAATACAAATAACCCAATGCAAATATTCTGCACACTTCCTAAACAGTTACATGATTAATGGTCCAACTTAAAACTGATTGGTAAAGTGAGAAGTATTAGAGGTGGCTGGGCAATAAAGCTGGTTTTTGAGGGTTTGGATTTCGTTTGTAGCACATTTTCATAACAAAAAACACTGATCCTTGTAACTAGATCAAGATCTTGATTTGACAAATAAATACTGTTAAGAGTAATTACTGCATAAATATATGTAGCATATTTAATACACTGTATTAGTAATTTAAAACGTTTCATGGAACACTGCTGATGTGTTTGGAACTAAATTATCAGCATCACTCTGCTTTTCAGTATAGAACAAGCAGAAAGGTCAGCTGTATCTAACACCCCTCTGCCAGGTGCTTAAAAAAGTAACAGAAATTACGGACAGAGTGGCTGAACTTCTGGACAGGAGCATTTGGAACTGAGAAAAATCTCGATAAAGGTTCATGGTGTAACCTGTGTGTTTACACACGTAAACATGCAATTTACCTTTCCAATCACTTAACTGGAGGTAACACTTGCTTCCTTCCACACACAGGTTTCTAAAGCAATGTCATTTGTAAACCTAGAGCGAGATTTATGATGTTATACTGCAGAAACCTGTTTAGCCCCTGATTTACAATCCTGGCAATTGTGTTCAACTCTGTCATCACAGCTAATTACAGCTAACTGCAGATTACCACACTGCAAACTCTCATCCGCGTGAAAGAAATACGATGTTCTGCGAAAAAAAAGAAAGAGAATCAAATATCCCGAGGGCTAATGAACAAAAATGCACTATTCCAGCTTGGACTGCAAACCTGAGCTCTCCGAATTGCTGCTGTAAAACTTCCAATTGCTGTTTGTTGGCAAGGTGTTTTAGCCTCGAGAACTTCCCCAGTAAATCACCACTACACTAATGCCACACCTCTGGCCCGAAACATATTCATCTTGGTTAACAGGAACTGACATTTTTACATTCCTGATTCAGCTCAGGCCTTCTGGTGACTGAGCATACATGCGAGAGCTTCAGGGAGAAAAGTTATTAGTTCTGAATGTGTACTTACTTTTCACTGAGAGCAATTTCAAAGAAACATTATCATCAATTCCTCTTATAATCTTCGAACATAAACATTCAAATCCTAATTGATCTGTAAAACATATGACTCCGAGTAAAATCGCGTTTGTATCTCGGGTGCAGTTAACTGTACAACGTAACACGTTTCAGATATTTTTCCGAGATACATATTTCTATGTTTTATCTGCTCAAAGAATTTGGTACTTCTAAAACATGTGTTCTTGGGAAGGAAAGAAAAATGGGAATTTGAAATATTCTGAAGAATGTGGCATCAGAACATGACAAAAAGTACCAGATCCTTCCAGGAGAGGGAGGATGGACCTTTTCAGACAAATGTTTTGTGTTTCTATTTACTAAGGCTATAAATGCATAAATAATGTTGGTTTGAAACAGGTAGGATTGTTTTGCTTTTCTTTATTTAGAGTTCCCCCCAAACTTTCCAGCAGAAAAGCAGTATTTCCTGCATTAAGTCTGTGCATCCCCAGCAGGAAAACTTACCCTTCCCCTTACACCCACCCATCAGAACTGCAATACAGCACAAAACACATTGGGATCAAGTTTTTTATTCCAAGTTCAGGGAGTTCTCTACCAGACTCCAACTGCATTCTGAAATGCATTATCTAAGTTTTTCATATTTATGAGAAAAGTGCTCTATTTAACATAGGATTGATGTTTAAATAGTATTTTTTACTACTTTATAAGACAGCACCAAAACAAGCCAGCGCAGTCTAACAGCAAGGAGATAAATACAAAGCACTTGATGCGTTGGGGTTTGTTTTTATGTTTAGATTTAACAAGATGCCTACAAAGATTCTTCAAGTAACAACAGGCAGGTGACTTCTGAGGAAAACACAACAGATTACATGTATCCCATGTTGCTTTTTGTTTCCCATCTTTTCTTGGCTTCAAATCTGAAATAGGACACAAAAATCACATTAGCAATCACGAGCATGTGCATTGCAGGTATTTACCTATGTTATTCCTAACAACAAAAATAAAAAGTTATTTTTAATACTGTAATAAAGACAGGAAGACAAATACAGCCATACAACCACTACATTATTTCTGATAAAGCCTCTGCACTGAAGTCTGATACACTGCTACAAAAGCCCACCGAAACCCAACAAGGTTAAACTAAACAAATAAGATTAGCACAAGCCTATTTCAACTAAGAAAACATTTAACTGAGATTGTGTTGTACACACTTAGTGCCAATGAAACCACAAATGTTTAATTCCGTACTCAAATGACTTACCCCCAAGCAAGCTTCTTTTTCTTTTGAGCTTCTTGGGCAGCCTCTGCTTCTTGCTTGGCTTTCACAAAGTTGCGGCAAGCGGCTGCTTTGGCAATTTTCACACCGAGCTAAGACATGAAAAGGAACAAAGGAAAACTCATTAGATGCAAATGGCTCACATGAAATTTAAGCCTCACAAATTACTTGGTCTGATATTGTTTCTCAAAAGGCAACAGATACCAAAATATCTTTCAAATACCAGGCCGATGATGTACTAGTAGATCTGACAAACGGGAATGTCTTGAGAGAAATACAAAGGTGTAGGATCCTGGGGCAAGAAATCCTTTCCACCAAACCCTTGATTTTCAAAAATAAAAGCAAAGGCAACAGCTCACTAGGTCCTTGTGTTTGTTTGTTTTAAACAGACAGACATACACAAACACACAGTCTTCTTTATTAAGATCAGCCCGTGACCTCAGCTGTGATATCACAATAGGTCTTACCAGTATCAAAAACACCCAAAAATATAATTTTATACAGGAAGAGCTGCTACTACCATGCATTTTCCAGTAGAAACACTAACCATTTTTAATCTGTCTGGCCAAAGATAAATAAAACAATGTCCTTACTGTCTGCGTGCCACTTAAGTCTTCCCATTACTAGCCTTTAGATTTTAAGTGTGATAACACGCATGCTTTTCAAACAAGGTTGTCATAGGCTGTAGGTGAATACCACTTTCCTTCCATAAACTTACTGAAACTCTGATGATTCAGTTCACTGTAATGAATGTCAAGGGGGTGGGAAAGACAATAAAGCAAAAGAGATGGAAAAAGGTACTGTTAACTATGACTGGTTTATTTTCCTTAAATCAGCATTCATGACTTGTTCATTGTAGTTGCATTTTGGGGTTGCTGTCGTGACCTGACATGAATTACGGAGGAATTTGTTCTCAAAAGTTACTGCTATTCTCCGAGACAAGGAAGCAATTCATTGAGCCAAAATTGCTACAAACTGATGTGGCCAAACAGGTTTTCTTTCAATCCACCCCAAAACCTACTGAAATTAGGAAACATGTTTCTGACCAGACTTTCTAAATTCTCCCCAGATGTCACGGGAGCATCAAAAAACCAGAGGCATGGGAGAGCCAGGTGAAAGAACACCCCTTAAGGCTTTGGTTCAAGTTCCATGACTAATGGTAACACACTTGAATCATCTGCAGCATCTACACAGACACTGATTTGCACCGAGAAATACTTTATCCAGATCAGGTCACAGAGAATTCAAGAGCACATCTTCAGGTGCACATGACACCTTTTTTATGACTGTCCCACCAAACACCTAATAGGTAGGTGATCATTCTGTTAACAAAGCGAAAAAAAACCCCAAACCAGCATCACTAGAAGCTGTTCTACCTTCTGGTCCTCTCGGGGTTCAAGAATCAAGCAAGCAGCCTTTCAGAAAAGGCAGCAGGCACAGCACAGGCAGTTACGAGCTAAGCGTAATATTTCATAAGCACAGTGTTTTTAAAAAAGGCAAAAAGAATGCTGAACAAGTTTCTCATCCACTTTTTGTACATGCTATCAGGTCATAAATATGTACCTATGGAGTCATCTTGATGCACAAAATAATTAATGTGACCAGCTGTTTCAAAACTCTTACATTATCTACATAATTTCCCCCCTGAGCACTAACATTTCATATAATCAGTAATTCAATGCCAACATCTGAACTGCCACATCTCAGGTCAAAGACTAAAACATAACATTCTTTTATTTGCATTGTCACTTAATATTTAAGGGCAGCTATTAACTTTAATATACTTGCAGTATAAAAATGCCTAAGAAAACTCACCTAAAATATTCAAAAAATGTTTACTTTTAAATTGAAACAGGACTAATTATTAGCTTAAACAATAGAGCACTGATGGCTGAAGTCAATCAGCAGAGCCATGCCTTTATTAACTGTATTTTACCTCCTAACACGCTTGAAAATTACCTTTTACTAGGAGATGAATAACAGCATCTCCTTCTATTCTAGTGGCCTATTGAGCACTTACACACATACAAATATACATGACTGAGGTGTACACAAGTGATGCAAAAAATCTTTTTATCTGCATTTCTTGGAAGAGAGAATGAGTTCTCCCACCTCTAAAAAGTACAGCAAAAACAGGATAATAAGATCCTCTGCAGCATATGGGGAAGAAGAAGGAGAAATATTTTGCAGCCTTGTTATAATTTCTAGGCTAGAGAGACTCAAATTTTCAAGACATGAAAACAAATGTTGCACACAAACAGACACAAACATTTTAGTCACATTAAATGTCTTCTGCTCCCACCCACACCCAGACATACATCTTCACTCCCTGCCCCCCCCAAGAGAAATCCATAAAAGCTTGGTCAATGGATTTTACATTAAAAAAAAAAAAAAAAAGAAACTGCTAACATTTCAGGTCATCAGATAACTCAATAAAATACAATCTTAAAAGAAGTAAGAAAGCATGAATAAAAATATATACAACAATTTCTTGTGTAGTCAAAGTATCAGCATTTTCCATATAGAACATCCAATATTTTGCTGCATTTTAATTAAGGTGTCTAAACATTATCACAAAGAACTGCAAATTGGTCAGAGCACGCAGTAAGGAAAATTAAGCTCTAAAGGCTTTTTATCACCATATTTCAGGAACCAAGGGTGTAAAATGTTCTAATTTGGGATATATTAAAAGCCATAAAAGGTCTTTCAAAAAGATTAATGGTACTTTGCTTGGATTTAAGATAAGGGCTTTAGCTGGTTGGAAAAGCAGGGCCCTGGCTAGACCCTTGAGGCATTCATCTTTACAGCCACTTGGAAGATTTGTAAAAGCGTCTGCATAACCTCAAGCAAACGCACTGCGACATTTTTTTTTTTTTAAATTCCTTTCAATTTTACAGGTTTAAAGTGTGTAAATCATACTGGGTAGTAAAGCTGATATAATGGGTCATCCTTGTAACACTATATATGTATATTTTGAGACAAACATAAAAAACCCCACAAACTTAAGTTTCCACAGGGCAAAGACCTTCCTATTTTGAAGTTGACCAAAAATCACATCAAATATCTTACCCTAGACGTTTAATGTGGCATAAATGAAAATTTTCTACCCATCTGAAATTGTTACCTTGTAACAAATATCTGAAGCTTTGCCTCTTTTTGAACACTTTCAAGGCGTTTATTTAAAAATAACAATTATCATACTTTAACTTTTTATGGAATAACAGGTCTCTATGAAAAATATTTATGCCATTCTCTTTTGTTCTTTAATTAAATGAAAACAGATGTTTTCTGAAGTAAAGCGGAACCATTACTGGAGTACTTAAAGTGTTAAGGTCTTTAATTTTTATATCAGTTCGGTCTACAATTCCTGATTGTCTTTACTCAAGCTCAACATTAATGTCAAGCAAGTTACCTAGGAGACGAAAGAGATCAAAGAGACAAAAAACCCTCAAATGTCTGATTAATCAAGCCTGCAAACAGCTTATTTCTTTTAGCCTGCATGCAAGTATGAAAATGAGATTCTGGGAGCCGTACATTGTGCAGATTTGTTCATTCTTATCAGAACAAAGCCAGCGGCAGCTTATTTCATGGATCATTGGCACTGTCATCAGTGCTACACAGAACGGGTGACAGCTCCTCATTTTGAGGCTTGAACAAAATTAGCAAAAAGTCGGCACAAATTAGCCTCTCATCTTTTTAGTAATATGACATTATTCATTTACTTTTTATCCAATTTTTAATTTTTTCCTTGTCAGCTATCCCTTTCTAGTGTTTCTCGCACAGCATCATAAAACACTTTTAAAACAAGCAAAGAAATGGCTGAAGTTGAAATAGAATGTAAAGTTCAGGCAGAAGAGTAAACATTTTTATTAAGTTGCAACAGAACCTACTGTAGCTCCCAGAAAACTTCCCTGCAGATCAAAACATTAAAGATTAAACATCACAAAGCAAAGACTTCTCATTCAGACAGGACTGTGCAATGGAAATGCTGAATGATACAAGTACTGACACAACTGATTCAAGAATTGCTCCAGAAATATTTGGGTATTAAACAAGAAGTGTTAAACCCACAGAAGCTCCAACACAACATTTATATTCAAACAGGTCCTGAAATATCCTATGACCGTACCAGAGAAGCCAAACAGCCTTTTAATACAGTGTTACAGTTTCTCATCAAATATGAATCTAGTTATTTCAGGCTTGCCTGTAGCAATGATTTTCTCCTTTTATGTTATGGAATGTTATCCATTGCTGACGTATATAAAATATATAAAGCAAACAAGAATACCGAGTGGATTTTGCAGTGAAAATTGTCCCCTTTCAATGATGTGTTCAACTTCCACTGTAAAATACTTTGTAATACCTTTGTTGTATTTTTATGCTGTGTATTACAACACCAAATTATATTTGGATGACACAGTAATGGAGCAAGGACAGAAAACTGTTCTAATATTAAGCTCTTTGCTAGACTTAAATATTTAAATGCAAGTAACTTCTTCATTCATGAGAAAACACAGCATTAAAAAATTAACCATAAGCTGTTAGATGCTTTACAGAGCCCCCTTATAACAAAGGCAGTTTTAAAAAAAGAACTGTAGTACTGTTTTCAGCAATTTCTTTATCTCTGTTCTTCTAAGTAAGAAAGCTTATTAACAAGCTTTGAACTTAAAATCACATTTACAATAATGTGCCATCAACAGTTTTATAAGCTAATTAGAAAAAAAGATTAATTAATGACTGGCTGCTAATAAAATGGCAATCATGAAGAAAGAAACCAAGGGTGCTAAGCTTCAACTACCACCAATTAAGAGCTAATTACAAACAAATTATATATGTGTTTTGCTGTGGGCTTTAATTTACTAAAATGGTTTTAATTAAAAGAGAAAACATGCTGATTAATTGAACTGCAGAAAAAATCTACAGTATAAACTGTGCTTTGTCTGTCTCTTTAATTAGACTTGTAACATCTGAAATCTTTTTTTAAGGTTTGTTAAGGAAAAGATATACATAATTAAGGGAGCATAAGAATGTAATTCTAGGTGATAACCCTGCCACGTTCTAAAGGTTAAAAGAAAACTACCTCAATGAAGAGAGGTATTTGGAAGCACCTCCACCAAGTGTAAGAAAGGAAAACCTTCAGAGACAAAAACAGAAGATTTTTTTTTTTTCTGGGGGGGGGGGGCTCTTCAATAGGCAAGACTTCCAAGTTAACTGGTACTTGGTGACATTCCATACAAAACTGCGTCACTCCAGGTTCTCAAAAACTCCGTGAGAAATGGTAAACGCTGCACAAAATTTAGAAATGTTATTTTACCAACAGAATATCATCAAGCACTAACACCTGTCCATCTCTAACAGCAATGTCACCACAATCAATCGTATCCAACCCAGATTCTCCAATGCAAACCAGTTTCCAGAATGGTTTTCAGTAGTTATGACCTACAACCTTGGTTGTGTCCTTCCCTTTCTAAATTATGTGACCAGAAGTTATGTACGGGCAGCAGACACTAATTGGATCACGAGAAAATGGTCAAAACTGATGGCACCAAATTTGGAAGCCAACAGCAGGACTGATCTCGCCATAACATGAGAATGATAGCCCAGTGAATGGCCAATTAATTTCATCAGTTATGATGCAGATCTTTCATTTAAGCTTGATTAAATACCAGAGTCTGCCTATAAATTGCAGCTTCTTAAAAATCTTCCACCAAAACTTCAAAAGCCACTAAGTTGAGCACTCAGAACAGTGCTGTCAAAAAGTCTGTGCTATTTACAGACTGACAGCTACTCCAGCAATTTGGCACACTAAATTACAAAATATTTTAAAGTCCCTTTTGACAGGTAAGTCTAATATGGTCAAGATTATTTTATCATGTTCATGTTACAGTCCTCAGGCTAACGCGCTCTTAGACAATGTGGCACCCACCTAGCAGCAGCTAACACAAAAACCACAAGAAAATGCAACGTTTGAGCTTTAGTCAGATTAGTCCTCAGAATATCAGCGCCATAAGAAATCTGTGTTCTGCTTTTTGAGACACCACACCATGACATGAGCACAGAAGCACCATGAAAAAACCTCTTTGCCTAGGGGAAAAAAAGTTTGGAAAATATATATTAGGAGTGGAGGTGGGGAATCTTTTAAGATTATTTGGTTTAATTAGGAAAACATTTTTTACAAGTATTACTCCAAACAGCAACTGATTTACAGCAAAATGAAGTTACCAGGTATCTCCACACACCACCCTTACTCCAAAGGGGTGAACACATCCAACTATCACAGTGCTCTAATTTATCAACATTTATTCCTTAAAAAAGTCTAGGCAGATTCCCACAAACACAGCAGGAACAACTTAATTACATCTCAAGATACTATTCCAAGAAGATTTTTAAAAACCATTAAAAAGTTGACATAATTCCAAGTGTCTGTTCCCAGCCACATATCCAAGTACCTGCTATGGTTGGATCTCAGCTATCCCACCCTAGGGCATCACCAAAAAAACCATTTTATTTCAGCCCAGGTAAGCGTCCCCATAAACTTTATTCTCTCAGTAAGTTTCATTCTAAAAGGTTCAGAATTTCTTTAATAACTCCTACATTATTAACAACAGTTTTATTGGCATCCCTCAAGTTAAACAAGTTATCCTTAAATGCAGTGTTCTAACAACAGCTTTAGGTGTTCCAGTCTACATTTGAGAGACAGAACTCTAAACCATGAAGGATTCTGCCAGTGCTGGAAGCCCTGGAACGTGATAACAAAGACAGCAACTGGATTACAACAATGAACAATAACTGTGCATATTATACCACGCACGCTGCAATGAGTTGCCAGTTATTTAACACTAACAGCACTGTACTGCAGGTATTAAAGAAATAATTCAGCAGTCTACCTGTGCTTGCAGACCTACAGTGAGCTAAGATCAAGCAGTGTGACCCACGTGCATTGTGCTGCTGCTCAACACATTTATCCAAGCAGTGCTAATCTTGTACGCTCCCCTGGCATCCCAGGCTGAGGTGCTCCAGCAGAAGCTGAAGGAGCAGAGAACTGATGGCCTGAATTATTCTGTAAAACATAATGCAGTGATGTCCGCATTTTTTTTCAAAAAGGATTTCACTCACATATAAAAGAATGAAATCAAGAACTGCAGGATCACTAGACCTCTCAGTGATGAAGGATATCCCACACGAGGACATGCTCTGGAGACGGCCAAGGATACCACATTCAAGGATCTGCTACCCTGATAAGTGACAACAGGAGACAAGGGCTGACACTGCAGTGAGGTTTGCCAAGAGACCGCACAGATTATCAGCATCATTATGTAACTGCAATTCCTTTTTGTATCAGAACCAACTGCCAACAAAACAGGGGTAACACACATCAGCTAGTCTCAAAAGCTGCACAGGAACCCTCACTAGTAAATACAGCCTCATCTATAAGGTATCCAAGCTCTAACTCTCAGTCCCAAGCCTGGAACACTACCAGACTGAGAAGTTTTGTTTCAAAAATCAGCATTTGTGCATACTTGTCAAAGCAGAGGAAACCAACAAATAAAATATTGCCCAATGCCTCATTTACTGCCGTACAAAAGCATTTCCTTATGGAATCTGCAACAAGTACCACTTGGAAAGCGAAAGACCCAAAACCTAGAAGCAATACCATTTAGGTTTTTAGGATGTAAATTTTTTTAATGCATTCACAGCTGCTAGATTATGCATATTGCCTAAGTCATCACTGATTTTTAATGAATTTGATTTTAAAAAACCTTTTCTCACTGTGTCATAATGATAGCATATTGACAGGATCAGTCTGACATTCCTTTGCTTTTTAGGATGTGTTTTCACTGTCTATACTCATCACCTGTTTATTTTTGGCTTCATTTTTCTAAATACTGAAGCTGCCCTATCAGTTTCACAGGCTTATAAATGTTATACATCAAAAATTAGTTTCACTTATTAAGGCAGGAAACGGCTTTAAGAACTCTGGGATCTGTGCCTCAAAGCAAAAGCTTTATCAGCAGGTTCCAGTCACTGCTTCTCGCAAAAGAAAATGGTGCCGATTAAAACCCCACACACCTGATTTCAAAAGGAACACCTACCCACTGAACAGCTTCACGTGGCTGCAAGGGGGGCTGGACCCCAACCAGCAGACAGCTGCTTCTCACACACTCCTGTCCCCAACCCCGTAACGCTGCCCAAGCAAAATGAAAACTATACCTCGAGAGATGGAGGCGAGATAAAAGAACAATAATTCACCCTCTCCTTACTCCAGACTTCAGAAGTGGTGCGCTTCGATACAGCCATAGCGCATGCCTGACTTGCTCACGGTGTTGTGTTGCGTTTGGAAGTCAGAGGGATACAAATAGCCCATACTTTACAAATTAACTCGCCCCTCAGAAGCATTATATAAAAAGGGTTTCAAAAGGGACGCTTCTTTACATTGCGAGGAGAAGGAAGGCAGCGATTGAATCAACACTGCACAACACAAAAGCAATATTAACTGTACTTGTACACAAAGCAAGGACTGTTGAATCAACCTCTTGCATAATCAAATCCTTTTCTATAGCTCTTCACTGAATCAGTCACTCTTAGAACAATTTCCTTAGGAAAAAAAAACATTTTAAAAGATTCATTTAAAAAAAATACAGCTTCTGAAAATCACAAAGGAAAATGAACCTTGCAGTGAGTAATGGAACACATCCTTACAACAGCAGAGAACCCCAGTGAATTCACATGGAATCTGCCTCTACAGAACTCCTCTTGAGAGATCAAGCCAGTCATTTGAGTTTTCCTTCTTTCAACATACTATTTATTCAGATAAACCCACTTAACCAAAACCAAGTCAAGGCTGTGAATACTAATAATGTTTCAAGCATTTTGTTTTCAGAATTACAACATGCTAATATTTGAAAGTCAACAATTTGGAGCTAATGTTCCACAAATAATAATACACTGCTGCAGCACCTGGGATGTGCTAGATGCTGTATAATCCCATGGCTACCAAAATCAGATAACAGTTTATCATAAATATTACAAAACCTTAAAACTTCTTACATTAATTTGTTTTTATAGTCAAACAATTTGCACTAGAACCTCAGAATGTTTTATTGATTATGATACTCTACCCACTTTAGAGCAGAGGGGATAATGACATTTGTGAAGGAGAACAGCAAGTGTTTTCCATGTTGTACACATGAAAGGCAATGCCACAGCCAGAAGCTGGTCAGACTTAAAGGGAACATCAGGACAGGTTCCTATCACTGTCAGTAGCTGTTATCTTTGCAGATTGAAGTTCTGTGATCACTGGTGACAAGGCAGATAAGAGTCTAGCCATTAGAAACTGCCCTGAGTGACTAACTGGAGGAGCTGAATGATTGTGTAAGAACACTCCCCGAGGAACAGTTACTTTTACCTAACCTCACAGAACTTAAACGTTATTTCTCATTTCAAAAGCCACCACAACACTGTAATACACTGCATTAAACAGATTTAAATCTGCAGTTTTACATTAAGCTTACTTTTAAACCCTGTATTTAGGAAACAGTTACAATATTTGAATGACTAGTCATCAAAATTTGTCTTTGCTTTCTTAGTCCTTTTCAATACCTTTGAATTTTGAAAGCATATACAGTAAGAAGAAAACTCTCACTACCTGTGTGAAGATGGAAGATGCAAAATGAAGGAATGAAAGTAAAAATTACATAATTATTTTTAATATAAATCTAGACTCTCTAAATTCTATGATTCCGTGATTCTCATGGTACAAATCAGATTAGTTAAAAAATGATCACTTCTCCACTCACTCAAATAACACTTATTTAGATTTTTCCTTAACTGGCTTCAAAGCTATCCCAAATATATTTTTATCCTGGTTTTCTTCCTCTGCATTTGCTCCCCCATGCACAACCAGATGTGGGCAAAACAGACCTCATGGATTTCAGTCACATATTTCAGCTGCTACCACCTACCTTATGTGCACCTATTTAAGTATTTCTGAGATGAAATTACCAGAGCTACCTGGTAGATTCCTCACCAGTCTAAATATTCACTAAGCACTACATACAGATTTAATAGGGTCCAATTTTTGTAGCAAAGGGCAACACAGTCTTCCCGAAATTCCTCAGATACACCAACAGACAAGACAACATCTTGGAAAAAAAAATGTGGCTTTCTCACCTGGATTTGTTTTCAGACATGCATTTATACACTGAAAGGTTATGACAAGGAGAAAAAAAAAATTCAACACAATTCTAAGGCTACAGCAATATGTTTGACAACCACCTACTCCCATTCTCCTCCCAAATTCTTCCAGCCATCAACTCCTGGAAACATAAATACAGAGGAAGAAAAAGTTCTGGAACACAAGTTGGGGTAAGTAAGTCCTTGTTTGGACACACCTCACTCTAAGCTTGCTAAATTTCTACCTGTCTTCAGTCTTCCCAAGCTTATTGAGGAGGTAATGCAAAATAAAATGTGAGGCCCAGGGAACTGAGAGGAAGGGAACATGTTCTCTTCGTGACTAGTTAGCAAGCCCTCTGACTCGAGGAGTCAGCAGGCAGGCTTTAAGGCAAAGTTATTTGGGATTGTTTGTGGTTGAATTTTCAAGCCTTAAACACACCTCCAGCTGTCCAAGCATTACCAGGTCAGCAGCAAAGTCCTTCAGTCAGTGCCAGGACTCTGCTCAGGGAACAGGAAAGATGGAGCAAACAGTAACGCTGTTTTAGTCATGACACTTTCTGGACAGATGCACAGAACTCAACGTCTCCTCTGAGTTTTTGCGAACAGCCCCCTTACCTCACGCATGGCCAGTCTGTCACTCAGCTCCTCAGCCTTGGCGATGTCACCTTCAGCCACACACTTCTCTATGCTAAGTTCAAGGCCAGACTAGGAAAAAAAAAAAAAAGTAAATACCTTTAAGACAAAAAGAACACATTTAAAGAGAGTACCTCCTTTCTAAAAATATTTATTTCATGGAATTCTTCAGGACACTGCACAAACTTGCACTTTCTATGTAACACAGACCACTTTGGCTATGTACTGTAATGGGCAGTATAATTAAGAATTCACTGAGAGGCTGCCCGAGCACAAATCATTGCATTAGTTCCACCTTATGTGCAGGATAATACTATAGGTTAAAAACATTACATGGACTACTTTATGCCTGTCACAATGAAATTTCATCTGAAGATCTGCCTTATCTCTTCCATCCCTGGAGCTTTCTAAACAAAATGTGAACTCTATGTGTCAGGTAACATGAAGAATGGCAATTACCACTGTATCGTTACAGTTCTAAGATCTTATCTTTCTCCAAAAACCGAGTTCTGGCATCATGCCACTCCCTGTACTAATACATTAAAAATTCTAGCAGCCCTATGGAAAGCAATGAGAAAGCTTCACAATTTAAAGGCTATTTTCTTATTTTCAGAGGTTATGATCACTGTAACATAACTTGTTCAATGGCAACATTTTACAAATAACACCACCATAAAAAGTAAATATTTCCTGGAAATTATAGTTGGAAACTTCTGATGGAATACGGAAGGGTAACATAGCAGAGGGCACCGACTTCAGAATTTCACAAAAAAACTCACTCTCATAACAAAATACAATTTACAGCCTCACTGGTTTTAAATATTAGTGATGCTAAAGAAAACACATTTGATAATTTCATAACAAACTCTTTTTAAGAGATAAAAGCAAAAAAGGTAACAATTCTGGAGAAACAGTGATGTGCAAACTCTGTACTTGAATTATGTCAGATGGTAGCTAAAAATAAAAATGCACAATTGGAAATTGCAGTGATAGCCAATTCTGCTAGATGTGTTTTCTGGAAATAATGAGACACACTCTCCACTAAAGATAAAGTCCCTGAACTTATGTGGAAACCATCGGCATTTTAACGCTTTGAGCCTTATTCCAGATCTATCCTGACTGGTTTAATGACAACTAAATAGCCACCAAAAGCAAGAAGCAAACAGTGTCGCACGGCTTTCATGTAGAAACCTACTGTAGGTAAATGAAAAAAACAAAATGCAGCATAAAGGTGGCTAAATGAACATTTGATGTCACAGAACTTACAGGAAAGCTACAGAACAAATAGTGCTACCAGGAACTCACAATATATGAAGTTTCTTAATGTGCACCAATTAGTCCAAATATGACTAATTACACAGTACTTATGAACAGAAAGTGTTAGAATCCCACCAAAAAATGCATGATAGATTAATTCCTATAGCCACTGGTGTCAACTGAGGGAATTTTGCGACACATTTTAAAGTTAAAACATGACTAAACATAAGAAAATAAGAAGTCAAACACCACATATGAAGCATTCTGAGAAAACATAACCAGGCAGGAACCAAGCCTGGATGCTGTCTCAAGAGCAAGCACAGCAACCATTCAAAAAATGTATTTATTAATAATGTGCACAAATTTGCCCTTCCTGTGAGTGACGTGACCATTTACTCTCAAATAGACTAAGTTTCACTCCCATCTCAGTTCATGTCAACTTCTTTTACTACCAAATATAAGCTGACACTGCCTTTCTATCAATATTCACCTTCTGTGGGGCCCTGCTATCCACAGGTGATTCAAATCTATCATTGATTCCAAAGTACTGTGTCAGTTCTTTCCATTTCTCTTCATTTTCCAACTGTTGGCTACTAAAAACAAACAAACAGGTCATCAATATAACCAGCTCCCTTTCCACAACTTGTAATATTCTATGCTAAACAGGATTCACCGCTAACATAAACTCTCCCATTAGGCAGGCATGCTCTCTTCACCCATTCAGTTTTTAATTCAAGTGAAATTAATTATTCCTCCCCCTCTGCAAGTATAATTCCAGAATGTTGAAAGCAAGCTGACAGAATCATAGAGTCATTCAGGCTGAAAAAGACCTTTAAGATTATAGAATCAACTGTACATACAACACAGAAGGAAACACAACACAAGAAGGAAAAAAGAAGGAAAGGAGCAGGCTGAACAGAAGGTTGCATGCACTTACATGCAAAGCACAAACAGGAATAACGTTAAGTCTATTTTAAGTTACAGCAGATAATACATTAGTGTTGATTTTTAAAATCAAGCAGTAGCAGTCCACTAAGCAATCACTGGTACAAACTCAGCCTGCCCAAGAGAGACACTGACCAAATTCAGTAGGTATTTTACGTGGTGTTCAACATTAGGCTTTGGTCATGCCTGTGATCAAGCTTTTTTTATGAGTTTTGCCTGATACTAAAAACAGACCTCGGGAAATCACATTGACCTGGTTATACCTCTTAGTCACTTCGTCAGCCTTTGTCTGTTTTGCTAAGGGGAAAAAGAAAAGAGAAATCCAACATTACACAGGGATAACCCACAGCACCCAGTGAAGCTACAGAGCTCTAATTGGTTCCTCTGAAAGGTTGCCACGCTGGGTTTCTACCCAATGATTTAAACCACTCAGCTGTACGAAACTCCTCCAGTATCTCTGAAGAAGCTTTAACTAGAATACGCTAAAGTACGATTTATAGAATTACTGAAATACACTTAACCATTATAGATCAATACTAACTAAGTTCTATCTTCTTTTAAAAAAGAGGACAAATATATTACTTGCATTTTAAAGTTGCAATTTACAACCTGAACCTGCAAGTGATGATACACAACAGCAAAAAAAAAAAAACAACAACCCTACGTAGCAGATAGAATAAATCTACTCAGGCATTCAATTCTTCATTAAAAAGAAAAAAACCAAGCCAAAACAAAAACAACTCCCCACCCCAAACCAGCCTGTGCTGATAACAATTCAATTTTGAGACAGTAAACCCATAATTATAAAAAACACCTTTTCGGTGGCGCTTTCTCTTTCGGCATCTGTTTTCCTGCTGTGCTTCCATTTTCATCTCACGGTGCTTCTTCTGAAGCTCCACAAATTTCTACAAGATTAGAGAAAAATCAAATCAGTATTTTTAATTTCCCCCCCCCATTTTTTAGAAACTACATGTGGCGCTGAGAAAAGCTGTCACAGTATCTTATTTATCCACAGTACCTGGTATTAACTATTCAAATTTATAAGTCCAGAGCATCCAGCTCTAATGGTGTTAAAACAGAATTGGTTCTAATCTTTCACCACCTCTCCCTGACTTTCTGCCCTCCCTACATCCCAGGACTATTCAAAACTGACAATTTTCTCATGGAATGTGCCACAGAATACATTTCTGCTGGTACCCTTTCCAGGTATGCATCACCCCTACCGTGGCCGATACACCGAGCTGTGAATCCTTGCTGATGCAGAAAGCAGCTACCAAGAAGCTCAGAGCCCAAACACCACTGAGAACACAAGTTTCACGCAGCTGTCTAGTTATAACAACTCTTTGCTGTGCCACCACCAAACGACCCAGTCACTTCCTACCTAAATTCCCCTTCTCCCTGCTTAGAACAATCTCAGGTATATCCTTCAATCATATCATATTTCATCGCAGCTGAGAATAACATTGAGTTATTTTAACCTAAAAGTGAGCCACTGGACTTTTGAGTCTGCTGCATTAATGCTCGTTTGGAGACCTGCAAAGACACGCACATTCCAGATATTTACAGAGATTCCAGGCGGGCACGTTGGAGACTCGCTTGCTTCATCTGCCACTGGTCCCTCAATAGGTTCACTGCCGGCACTGCTGTCCTGTCCACGCCCCGGGGGTTCAGAAAGCCCAGCTCCTTCAGCATCCTCTTGTGCCTCTGTCTTTGAGGAGGAAGCAGGTGACTCGTCCGCATCATCAGAACTCAGATCAACATCGCTTTCATTCACTCCTGGAGGTAACAGCCCACTCCACATCTTCCACTGTCAGCAAGTCACTGCACAGACACCAGGGTACCCATCCCGAGGTGAAACAACCTGCAGGGGAGAGAAACAGAAACACCACACACATCGTCAGAAACATTTTAGCTTCTCACAGGCTACTATCAGTACACGCTTTAGGCAAGCACGTTATAAAGCTTCTACTACTTACTATTTCAGACAGAAGTAGGCGATTTGAGTCCACAGGTTGACGCTACAGTTCATTTCCCCCCCAGGCCTCCTTCTTTAAAGTTATGCCCGTTCGCATTTGTTCACGGCTACTTTCGGTTTAGGGGCGACGCCGCAGCAAACGCCTCCCGTCCCTCCGCAGCTGGGAGCAGCTTCCCAGGGGCCCTGGCCGCCAGGCACGGCCGGCAGAGAAGGGCTCGCCCGGGGCACCCGCTCCGGAGGAGAAACGGCTCCACCGCGGGGTGGGGAAAGGCAACCGGCGCCCCCAGGTCCGGCGGCGCTGCCAAACGCCCGCGGAGAGCCGGGGGAGAGCCCGGGGAGAGGCCGCGGAGAACCCTCGGTGTCCCCGCCCGGCCGTGTTTACCTGGCCGCCATCTTGGCACCGCCGGAACACCCCGCCCGCCCATTGGGCTGCGCCGCGCGGCCAATCAGCGGCCGCGCCGGTCTCCATGGCAACGGGGCGGGGCGGCCCGGGAGGCGTGGCCTCGGGAAGGTGTGGGGTGTTCCCTCGGGAAGGTGTGGGGTGTTCCCTCGGGAAGGTGTGGGGTGTTCCTTGGGAAGGTGTGGGGTGTTCTCTGGGAAGGTGTGGGGTGTTCCTTGGGAAGGTGGGGGG